>KZ107796.1:215321-253043 GCA_000504365.2 Pseudocercospora pini-densiflorae CBS 125139 | reverse complement strand
AATCCCCCGCGGCATGTGCCGATGCACGGACGTTGCACGGACCTGGCCACTTCAAAAAACAGCACTGTACATACTCTTTTCGGCGACTTTTCCGTGTCTTTATTTCGGAGACACATTGGGCCAGCATGGATGTTTGGAGAGCTACTCGCCCTGTCCTTCGCCGTGGCGATCAAGCCGAGCTCCTCCCGGCGCTACGCATCGAACAACAGGCGCGAGCGGCATCTCCAAACAACCACCTCCCAGTCCAGCTCATGCACAAGCAGAAAACCTGGCGGCAACTGTGTAGGAAGGTGGGCTAGCTCTCCCCAGTCACCAGTACTGTATCCTTTGAACCCCAAATTGAAAGCTTGGGGATCGGCGTGGGCACAGGTTATATGTCGACCTCTATGCCTGCACGAGCGGCGACGGGAGACTGCAGCAGCACTACCACCTGTTCGCGAGGCTTGTGATGCTGGGAGAGCAACCTGCATGGCCGCTATGCGAAGCGGATCGCTACGCTTCTGCCGCAGCAGCAGAGCGCTATCCACAGGACAAAGTACCTCAACTTTCCAAATGACGTCCAGGTGTGACACGAAAAGTGAAGTTACCAGCTTGGAACCATCGGCCGGCCATAACCAGATTCAAGGTATATCGAACAATAGGCTTTTCGTACGACAGCGCTATGCTGGACGAGGTTCACGCCAGCACTGGTATCACGACCAATAAACTCCCGCGGCTTTTCAAGGCCGTCGCTTATGAAGCAGGCAAGTCAATGGCACTCTCAGCTGTGTGCTTTGGGCTGCTCCTGTAATATCAGACTTCACAAAGTTCCTGCAGCCAGCAGATCAGTAAGGCAAGGCACTGCTTACCGCAAAGCCAAAGATAAGAGCCCTGCTGCTCACCCGCACGCCGCTGTCATGCTCGAGGTTTCCATTCCTTGGACATGATGCCTTGTACGGATCGAGTGATGGTACCGCCTCGCTGTGCGGTCCGATACAAGGCAACCCAGCGACTTGTCGGGTATCAACTCGTCGATACCAGAGTCCATTGAGATACACTCTCGTAAGACCTGTGACCAGTGATGCGTGATAGTCGGCAACTCTCCAAAGCATCGGGAACAAAACGACGCTTCTCAAGAATCGAAAAAAGCGACACCGGCATGTCAAAGCTGGCTCTTGATGATCTATCACAAACACCGCCTCTCAGCTTGTGGAATGCACGCACACCCCGGCCTTCCACGTTCCTTCTCGGAATCTGGGATGGGTCTTGTTCGTCGCTTCGTGTTCCGTCACCATGGAAAGGCTAATGCAAATCTCAAGCATGCAGCACACTGGAGTTCCTTCTCCGCTCTCGTCCGCGCATCCGTGATTTGATTGAACTCCATATGCGAGAGAATCCACTCCCAAAGGCGGAAAACAAGGCAAGCCCGCAATTTCGACTGTGCGGCCCCGCTTCAACTTGTGAAACTGTGGCTGCCACGCGTGCTGAGATTGAAACGTGGGCAGACCATCTAATTCTCGTGTGCCGTACGAACGAACATGCTAAACGAGATAAATTACTGAATTACTGGATCTTCCTCAGTACATTCAGATTCCCACCGAATGATGAAAGGGAAAGCTGGTCAAAAAGTGTCGCAGCTGCTCGATATTCAACGCACGTCGCACGGTAGCCGACGCGTCTAAGAAGATGTATCTCATCACTTACCACACTGTCGGATACGCTAGAAACTCCCACTTGCATTTTCCAAGTCATGCTGCTCCCCTCCTTTTCGCGCATCGAGCGTGCCTTCCTTTCCGTGATATGCGAAGAACAAGCAACCCCAATCCTTCATCACGAATCGAAACTCACGACGAACGACGAAGCTTGATCGTGAATCAAAGCTATCATCCATCGTTCGTTCATCGCTCCCCGTTCTACGTGGCCGTCAGTACGTATGTACATAGCACGCTAGGTAAATTGGCATCCAGAGCGCTGGGAAGACATTTCGCCACAGGATAAACCAAGTCAGTGTCAGAGATAGTATCTAAGTACTTTGTGATAACACCATCTGTCTGTTTCTCAGTAGTGCCGTAAGCAGTCGTTTAGATATGTCTATTCGCTGCACACATCGGAAAAGTGTACCGGTACATCCTTCTTCGAACCACAGCGTCGGTGCAGTCACACTAGTAGGTAGTCTCGTCCCTCACCAGAACAACGGCACCATGAATGGGGATAATCCATTCATCGAGTTCCGAATCACTTCCGTCGCCATCCATTTGCCATTTCCAAACCCGCCCTAGTAAAAAAAAGGAACGCCATTGCTGTGCTGTCCATCCGTACTGCCGTATGCTTCTTGCTGTGAAAAATTCGGAACCGAATCGATAGTTAGGTATGAAAAGAGGAAGAAAAGAAGATTTTCGCCACATGTGATGATGATTCAAGAAGTTGCGTCTCGTCGTATTAATCCAAGAAGAGAGAGAGAGTTGATCCCAGTAAACGCCAGTTGCAGGAAGGAAAAAAAGGCATTTTCCAACCAATCCAATCCCGATGCCCTGCCAGGCCTGTACAGGACCCCATAGAAAAATGCAATGCCTATTTCGTGTGCTCGCGTCGCTACCGATTTGCACAAAATATGGTTGTCGAGTAATCCAATCAAATGGCCTGGTCCCGTGGAAATGCATCTGCGCGCATGGATGCGGTATATTTTTAACAAATGCATACCAGCCCGAGTCCCTAGCTGATGCTTATGCATATGGTCGGTCCATTTGCTTATAACAGTCTTTGCAACTGCATCATGTCTTGGCGCATTGCGGCCAATGGATTTTGCCGTTGATTGATAACATGCTGGTGGTACGGATTCGTTCTCGTCGTTCATTTGCTCCTGCTCGGCATGGGGTATTTCGCCATTAGTTCTTCGATCTTAGGGACCAGTTCCGGAATGCGGAAAGGTTTGCTCACGACGTCATCCTGTGCCACCCATCAATGTCAGCTGTCCTTGTTCTGCTTCATGTACCCAAGTATCTGATACGAGCGCTATGGCCATATGCAGGCGGCTGGACACGACCGGTGAACGATCATGCGTATGTGTGTGCATGCGGCTCCAATAGCCGCATGAGATGGTGTGATGCTGGAGGCAATGCTACTCACCATTCCTGCGTCCAGAGCAGTCTGGATCTGCTCAGACCGCGCATTCGCCGTGACTGCTATAATGGGCACATGACCGACTAGCTTGCCTTGGGATTCGAGCTCACGAATCTTGCGCGTGCACGTCAGACCGTCCTGTAGAACAATGTCAGTGCATATGTTGCTTGGCCGTCAAGCTTTGGGCAAAAAGGTCTCACCATCACTGGCATTTCTTGGTCCATGAGCACGACGCCAAGCTCGATCTGATCTCCCACAGTATTACCGTCCCGCCAGTACGTCGACTGCATTAGCTTTTCCAAGGCCTCACCGCCGTGATTAGCCACGTGAACCTCTGTACCGATGTTCTTCAGTTGCTTCTGCAAAACTTTCTGGTTCACGAGATTGTCCTCCACGATGAGAACCTTCTTTATGCCGGGCTTCTGACCGTTTGTGCGGCTCTCATTCTTGGCGCCAGAGGCCCCCTTCGCCGGAGCAGCAACAGCGGGTGTAGATTTGCTCCTAGGATTAGACGCAGCAGCCGACCGCTTCAGCCCTATGGCACCGTCGATGGTGTCTGCTGGCTGCGAGCTTCTTCTTGCTGCAACGTAGAAGGCGAATGTCGAGCCCTTTCCAGCTTCGCTGTCCACTCCGATCTCGCCACCTTGGAGCTCAGTCAACTCGCGGCTGATGAACAAGCCTAAACCTGAGCCGCCATATTGGACATGGGTCCGCGGAGAGGCCTGTGAGAATCGTATAAACAATAGCTTCTTTTCCTCGGGACTCAGACCACGGCCTGTGTCACGGACGGCGAAATGGATGTACAGCTTTTCGCCTTCTCCCCAGTCCTTGTCGGTCATGATGTCCTTGCTCTTCCTTCGTGTTGGGAAGTACTTGACTGGCGCATCATGCTTGTCGCTCGGTCGCTCAGTGCTAGCGCCGATGGTGACCGTGATTGTCCTGCGGCTCTCCGTACCAGTGAATTTGATGGCGTTTGTGGTCAGGTTGATAAGTACTTGCAGCACGCGACTTGGATCAAAGCGCACCCAGTCCAGGTCAAGGTCTCGAAACGATTGGTCGACAACGAACTTCATCTGGATATCTGCAGCTTGCAGCTCGCCTTCATGCATCTTCAAAGCTCTCTGTACGACTGTGAGAGGCTGTGCGTCCACTGGTGTGACTAGTAGCAGCTGGGAATCAAGTTTCGAAAGCGTCAAAATGTCATCCACGATCCGCTTCTGGTGTTGACTGCATAGACTTATTGTTTGCGCAGCATCCAAGCAGTTCTCAAGCAATGAGTCCGGAATGACCCTTTCGTCGCTTTGCCGGAACTTGGTCAAAGAAGTCGTAATGTCATCGGAGCACTGAAGGATGGCGGACAGCGGATTGCGCATCTCATGCGATGTGATATCGATAAAGTTTTCCTGTACAAAGGTCAGTCTCGATCATGAATCAGATTACGAGGGCATGCTCACCTGCTGCCGCTTCAGCTCGACAGCCTCTTCCATCTTTCGGGTCTGGATCCCTTCTGCCCATTTCTGTTGACTGATGTCTGTAATACTGCCGAAAATGCTTTTGAGTCTGCCATCCTCGTACTTCTCAGGATACCCAGAAAATAACACCCACGTGTCCCCACTATCACCATTGCGGTTTTGCCATTGTGCTTTGAATCTGAATTCGCGGGAAACGGACTTCGCATCGACTGCGAGATCGCTCCAGAGCCTCTTCACAAGGTCCAGATCCTCCGGCTTGACAGCATTCATCCACGTATCCGCCATCTCTGAATTTTTTGGCACACGTGAAATATCGTACCACGTATCGTTGGCAAAGGTGATGCGCCCCTCTGAGCTTGCAATGAACATGCCCACAGGCGCGAATTCTGCCATGCGAGTGAATTTGGTCTCGCTGTCAATAGCCTCCTGTGTTCTAGCGGCCAGTTGCTCGGACAGCTCTATCCGGTCCAGCGCAGCCAACTTTGCGGCTTTTTGTCCTCTTCTGATCTCTTCTTCGAATAGGACGACCGACGCTAACGAGGTAGCAAGTTGCCGACTGAGAAGCTGTATAAACAAGCTGTAGTCATCGTCGTAAGGCCTCCTCGGATTGACACCCAGAACCAGAAATCCAAGCACGACATCACCCGTCGTCGGATGTATCGGACACACAACCACCGCATCCACAGGATCGCCAAAACCACGCCATTCTAAGCCATCTAAGAGTGACTCTGGGAGGTCTCTGCTGCCAACTTCAAGCAGAACTGGCTTGTCTGTTTTCATGACCTCTCTGAAAACGGGCCCAAATCCTTCCATGCCAGCTTTGAGATCTATCTGATCCGATGCTGCTTGATGGCCTTCGGGAACACCCAATGCACCCTCCAGCATGCATTGCCGTGATGACAAGACAGAATTCGAGTGTATGCTGCTACTGTCGCTTTCATTCTCGTCCGTAACAGAATAAAGTAGCAAGAATGGACTGTCGTACTCGTTGACCTCGAAAGAGTCCAGAACCTGTGACCAGAAACCCTTGACGTCTCGAGCAGAGGCCGTCTTCTCGCCGATCTCTCTCAAGGTAAGCATACGTCTTTCTGCGACCTTCCGACGCGTCTTCTCGAATGCTGGGTTATATAGGCCCATAACGCTGCCGTCGCGCCCAACCATAGGAATTATCGACCACGAAAAGTACGTTTCTTCAAGAGAATTACTCCTCTTAATGAACAAACAATCATCATCCTTCATTGTCGCCTCACCCGTGGTCTTAGCACTGGCGAAGACGTCCTTTACTTCATCCCAGATCTCCGCCCAAGCTATTCGATAGCTCATACCCATGAGATCCGGATGTTTTTGACCGGCGAGGAGAATGTACGCTTCATTGTAAATGGCAATCAAATCTTCTCCCCAGTACATAGCAGCCGGATGCGGAGAAGCCATAATGAGATTGCACATCTGCCGCAAGTCTGAACTCCATGTTTCTATTGGGCCAAGAGCTGTCGCGCCCCAGTCTATGCTCCGTGCAAATTGAATGTGACGTGGCATGCTGTCCGTGACCGGCAGCCGCGTCCAGTCGAAAGACGGCGCATCTGCCGCGACGGTAGATATCACGCTGTCGAGCACGCCATTGTCAGCAACGGAGCTCTCTTTTGCGGACGACATCGACAAAGTAGACATCGCGCCGGGCGTAAGGACGTTCGATCCGGTGGTGGGTGAGGACTGTACGTACGTTTGATGGGACGGTAGCAGTTGTGTAGCCCCAGAGAGATCAAATTCGGGAGGTATTCGAAGCTGTGCATTGGCTGATGGTTCGGTCTCAGCCTGACGAGATTCGATGGTGGGTACAACTTCCGTGACAGTACTACTCGAGCCGTCCGAGTTGCTCGTCTTTGTATTAGGCACTGCTCCTGCAAAATAGTCAAAGGGCTCCGCCAGGGTTCCTGCACTCGTAATGGCATTTTCTGACGGAGGTACGCTGACGCGCATAGCAGCTGTCTGATTTGGCAAGGGTGCATTGAAAGCACCAGAGATAATGCGAAGCCTCCTGCGAAGCGTTGAGCAGCTCCATGTCATGCTCGCATAGTTGAAGGGTGGCAAGCACACGTTGAGAGATTCGCCATTCACTGCAGCGCTAAGCAGCCATGACTTGAATTGCAGGAATGTGTTTGGGCCAGGCGAGGAGTCTCCGGGAGTGTTCCCACTAATGAGCGATTGCATGCCATCGTAAGATCTCAGAGACAGGTTGGCGAAGACAGGATGCAATGGACCAGCGCCGTAGTTCGTGCTGTCGCCAAGATCTACGATGAAGGTGGGTCTTTCGTCCTGTTCCAGCAGTTCAATAATCCCAATGTTGTTGAGCATGCCGCTCATGCCGCTCATGCCTTCCCGTGCGCCATTGCTGCCAGCATCAGGACTGCTACTTCGCCCTGTCACGCTGCGGTCCAAGCTCCTCCTGCTCTGCGGGTTGCTGGTTGGACCCAGCGAAGGAGGCCCAAGGCCTACTGCGGGCGTGGTTACCGTCCCTCGAGCCAAGCTGACAGTCTTAATGTGGCTCTCCTCAGTGCGGGCCTTGCTGAGCATTCTTGCTGCCGCCTCGCTGCTGGAGAAGCGCGGCGGCAGCTTTGGCCGCGGGCGGGGACTATTGCTGAAGAATAATGGCGAGGGCGGTTGCACAACGTGACTGAAGCTTGGCGGGCCAAAGTTCTGGAAGTCAAGAGTATGTTTCGTTCGCGGCCGTAACTTAGCACGTTTGTTAACCGGCTCAGAGGTAGGTCCAAAGTCCTCCGGCACGAGCTCAGGTGCAAATTTGCGCTTGATGCGAGCCGGTGCAGATGCTGGCGGTGTACTAGGCAAGAATGAAGGCGCGCGATGAGTGACAGGTGTTGTATGATTGGCACCGTTACTGACACTGGCGCTCCGAGCCTTTGCAGAAGCCGAAGGGGTCGTGGTGTCGTTGCGATCAGCGAATGATGTCCATATCGATGGCGACGCCGTACCCTCCTTGCCCTGTTGCTGCGTAGGTGTATTTGTATGCGATCTTATCAGGTGTGCCGGCGCTGGAGCCGGAATAGATATAGCGAGCGGAGCGGCACTAGGATTCTGAGCAGCAGCGACAGCGGCTTGAACAGTGTTTCGTTCGAGCCAGTCCGGAGTGCTCTGTCGGCGAAAGGGCGACGAGGTTCGCGGTGTGCGCGGCGAATCGAGAGATGTCGGACCAGGCGGTATAGGTTTTCTCGTAAGGCTACTACTTGCTGTAAATATCGAGGGCTTGTTGTTCATTGCTGGCTCGATCGCATGTCCGCCTAGGCCAGGGCTAGTGTGCTAGTACTCGGGATGAATCGCGGCTGCTATTATGATGGACGTGAGGTCATGCATCATTGGCACAAAGGGGGATTATGGAAATGCACAGCAAGTGGAAGACGGCGACGGGCTATGGAGATGTCGACATTGGTGTTGTCCGAGACAAGCACATGGCAGCCGTGCCGGTCTACCTTACTACTCAGCAGTAGCACGAGCGGCACAAAGAAAGGTGTGTTGACGATAGTTGAACCAATTACCTGGGTCCAAGTGAGGCTCTCCGCAAAGAAGAGACCCGCTTCTACGCTGAAGACAGCAGCACTTGCCCCTGTCTAGGTTTAGCGAGTGGGCGTGGTATCACGACCGTCGATCCTAGTCAAGCAGATCTGCCATCATTGCGGTCAAGACACCGCGTATGCGCCGACATGGACCGATAGGAATGCCATAAATATGCCCTATATAAGAGCATAGATTCAATGATTCCACTGTGTCACTTGGTCGAGGTCTGCAGAGAGTCTTTGTGAGAGCTTGAAGCATTGAATTCTGGGAGCCGAGGGATCGCTGAGGTAGCGTGCGTTGCTACCAGGATGTCGATCTCAGATTCACATCACGTGGAATAGATCGAATGTAAATGTTTCTGTAGAATATAGTCCTATGCAAGATTGGGTACTTGCTCTGGTATGGGTATCATGCTGTTCTTCTGAATGCGACACGCTCATCCCTCACTCATGCTATAACAAAATTCTGGACTCGCCATTCTTCAAATCGATCCAGTTAGTGTCGTCGAAACTGTCCAAGACTTTGCCAACCTCCCCTCCGATTGCGTCTTTGGCGCCCTTTTCGCGCTGATGCCGCTCATGCTCGAGAGCTTCCTTCAACGTGATCACATCCCGTTGGAGGAACCAGGCGACAAGTCCACCGCCACGCTTTATCTCGTCGTGTGTACCCAGCCAATAATGTGCGTTGAGCGTCCTTTGCGCCTTGAGCCCGTTCATAGCTCCTAGGTTGAGTTGCAGCGCAGTCCTTCCAGTCGCGGTTCCTACACGAACGTCGTGTAGCCCATGCAAGAAAGCGAGCGTTGTCAATGCCGGTGAAGCCTGCGGAATGATCGCTAAGTCGCCATGCTGGACTCCATGCGGAGTGTATATGATCACTTCGGCATTCTCCTCGTCTTCGTCGGGCTCTATTGCGGAATGGTGCCGCTTTCTCGTACCATTTTTGCCGCTGCCATTCACCTTCAGCAGTTTGAATTTGCCATTGCCGTGTCTGTTGTTGAATGCGATCATAATTGCGGCATGATAGTAGAGTACATCGTCTGTAGACAATAGCCTGCTTATCCCAATCCACTCTGGCAATGGCGGCGTGCTCGTGCTGCGCCAGTCCGTGTCATCGTCCTTGCCGAAGACATTGACCACGTTCACAGAGCGGAAGTGCTTCCAGCTTTGTATCAACTTTGCGGCTTCTCTAGCTGCGAACACTGGAACATCGGGATGTATTTCCAGAAGAGTCTCTTTATGGCAGTGGTCGGTGAACTCGTGCGACACGACCACAGCATCTATCAAAGTCTTCTCATTTCCAAGCTCTTCTTCTATATCAAATGTCGCCTTGTGACCAAGACTTGACCGAAGACCTGATCGCAAACCAGACACCAAGATCTCCGACTCCGAGATGAGTTCATCCAAGGCCGCAATAGACTGTACAGCACTGGGTGTGGCATGGAATTGCTGCGAGAACCAAGTGGCGACATCGCTCTGTCCGCCTTGCAGCCATGGATCAATCAAGATGTTGTAGTAGAACCGCGCGCCTCGCTTTACGGCATTGGCAGGTCGAGGTATTTGCAGAAGCCACGATGTATCTGCGTTTAAATGGTGAATGACGGGGCGTCGACTCGAGAGCGCGTCTTGGACAGCGCTGCGCAGATCGGACTGCAGCTGTCGTGAGGCATTGTCGACCATGCTTCGATACTTATTCCTACATCGCGGGTTGTCGCGCAAAGTGTATCTCTCTGGTAGCTACAACGCCGGTCCCAGAGCTCCAGTCCGTAGATGCAAGATGCTCGAGGGAAGAAGATGACGATCAGACCGTCGAATGCTTGTACTCCCGCGGCCAATCACACGCAGGCGCCTCACTTCGAATCGGCAACCACCCCACGACCCTGCTCGCAGAGTCTACGGCTGACCTCATGCGTCGCAAATGGTATATCCCTGCTTTGCGATGTTTTGCTGCCCAAGACGCCAGCCATCAATACCTGTCTCACCTTAGCAAAGCCTGTGTCACTCATACTAGCCGGGACTGGGACTTCGGGGGATGCTTCGATGAGCTGTATTTGCCCAAGACGAGGTGGAGAGCGCAGACGCCGACATAGATTGCAACTGCTGCACTTTCCCGACTTTTCTTTCTCCTATTCTCAACAATCTCTACTGGATGATAACAGCCAGGACGATACTTAGGAGGTCCCACAGCCAGCAAACTTACGGAGGCAGACTTTCCATCATTACACAGCCCGCTGTTCACGGGCAAGGAGCCATAAAAGTGTCAAAACCACAAAGACAGCTCCGGCCGCGAGTCAGGTGGTTGATATGAGTGAAAAGAAGTACCAGCCGCCACCTTCGGCACCCCCTAGCTATCGAAGAGCGCAATCCGGTTACGATGGCCAGGACAATCGACAACAGGATCAGTCTGCTCAGCAGCAAAGGTATGCAAGCCCATCGTCCTCGAAACATAGCATTCAGAGACACGGCGAGACATTGCCAGCATCGTTTCTCTTTTCACCTGCATCGTTGACGATACAATCGCACATTTGAATGCACTCTCTGATTGTAATCGCAGAGCCTCATGGAGCATTGGAGGTGGACCAAGCACACAAAGTTCGAATAATCCCTACCGCGAGCCTCACTTAAGCATTCCCCAAGGCTTGCGGCCTTCCAGCATCAATGTCCCAAATACCGCCTCTCGGGACAAAGAGCAATTCCAACCTCCTCCTGGACCCCCACCTGGCCACCAAGACGTCAACATGGACGATGAGCAGTACTCGCCACCTGTAGGCCCTCCTCCGGGACACACGACTCATGGCTTTCAGTCAACTCCATCGCCTGCGCCTTTGCCAACACCCAGCAGTGGAGAGCCTGATATTGCTCCTCCTGAATACGATCCTTGGACCGGGGCTGATGATAGACTGAGTCTGCCGCCTTCTTTCTCGGCTTCGATGGCCGATCAAAGGAGTCCGGCAGCAAATGCAGATTTTGACGACGCCAAAAGAGCACATGCGTGGTGTGCTGAAACGCCTCTATGGACTGCCAACGAGCACCCCGCCATGTTAGTGTCTCGCATCGATGCTGGCGACTTGAGACTCACAGTGCCACCGAACACCACGGATGTAACACAGTATCAGCCTGCGATGGGCACAAGCTACGTGAGAACGGGAACCGGCATTAGTGACACCATCTTGCTCTCAGACGTGCCCATCTATGCGGCACAACATCACACGCCCCTTGCCACTGGTCAGCAAAGGACGATCTATTTCGAAGTCAAGATCATGGGCATGGGTGATCGATACGGGACCGGTAAAAATGTTGAATCTGGCATCGCCATCGGATTTGTTGCTCCTCCATATCCTGCCTGGCGGTTACCAGGATGGCATCGAGGCTCATTGGGCGTCCATTCGGACGATGGCAGACGCTATGTTGACAACAGCTATGGTGGCGTAGAGTTTGTACCATCTTTTGGCAAGGGTGATGTTGTCGGTATTGGCATGACCTTTCATCCTCCTGTCCATGGTGACCGGATCACCACGCGTTGCGACGTCTTCTTCACTAGAAATGGAAAACGAGAAAACGGCTGGGATCTCCATGAGGAGCAGCCAAAGAATCAAGACGCTGGCGACATTGCTGGTCTAGAAGGCGAACATGACTTGCTTGCAGCTGTTGGTGTTTTTGGCAGCGTGGAATTCGAGTGCATTTTCAACCAAGAGAACTGGTTGTTCAAGGGATGATGATTAGAACGCGGTATGATACCCATCGCATTGAGCATAGCGTTGTCGGATATTGTTCACGAAGGAAGGAGCTCAAGTAGCATTGGCATGAACCTGAGCCATAAGGCTGTCAAGTCGTACGATGATACTACTATTCCACCACATCTAGATCCAGCCTCATAGCCTTGCCTAGACACATCAGTGGTGACCACATGCTGATGTAACTCCTGGGCAGAGAAAGAAATTCTGGTAACGGTGACGACTACGAACGTTGTGACGAGCAATTTTCCTTGACTTTGGCGCCAGCAAATGTCGCTTCTCGGAAGAACGGCAAACGCCTGCCGCAGAGCGCAAAAGTGCGCCTCCTGTGACTTGTTGTTGAAGGACATCTTGTTGCTGAGGGCCGCTCCATGATGTGAACGCAGCCATGCTTCTGAGAGGCCAGGCCATGGTCACGCTGACCGAAGCGCAAACAGAAGTGGTACGATTTGTCGAGTGCATTCGGTCGAGCATGCGGCATCCTTGTGGTCGGTCGAGGAATGCTGTGTGGCGTAACGCGTTTCCGCCCGTAGCCGTTGCCGCGCGCAAATCAAGCCACGCTGAGCCATCGTCATCGCAACCTTCACAAAACATTCAAGGATCTCTCCAAACACATGTGAAGACCCAGCACAACAGCGTGAAGGCCAGCGCAATGCTCGTGAATCGGTCAATGTAAGCGCAACATCACGATCAAGCTCCAGATTCATTTACATAATGCGTTGTTTGTCGCAATAGTGCAGGAAGCAGAAAAGTCTCGCTGGACCGCGGAATGTGTGAAGCTTTGCGCTTGCAGTAATCGTCCTTGCAGTCTGTGCGTCGCATGCCGTCATCACACGCAGGCGCGTACGGATACAAGTTGAAGAGCTCTCCCTGACTCTCATCCAAGAGCTTCTGTATCATCGCGCCACTTGACTTGCTTACTGCTGCCACTGCCACAGGTACTTAGCAAAGTCCTCGATCGATCAGTGTCTCGCTTCACGACAACCAACAACACACCAATTCAATCACACGGTAAATCCGCACTACCGTCGCAATGGCAATGAAGGAGATGCTTGGACTCGGCCTTCGCGGCCTCGAATTCCTCTGGGCCCTGCTCATCATGGCCCTGACCGGTAACATGATCGCTATGGGCGCCGACCCAGCTGTTATCAACTACACGATGTTCTGCGCGGCATTCGCAATGCTTTGCCTGTTATACCTGATCCCGGCAACTGCGAGCGACAAGTACGCCTTCGTTGGATTCCTTCCACTGGCACTCGACGGTCTTTTGACCCTGTTCTGGTTCTGCGCGGCCGTCGCGCTTGCTGCTGAGCTTGGTGTCCACAGCTGCAGCAGAGACGTAAGAGAATCACCTTATTACTGCTTGAGAGACATCGACTAATTACACCTACAGAGCTACGTTTCGACCAACCACGTCATTCGCGGCGCAAGCAACCAGCACAGCGCCTGCCGCGAAGCTCAGGCATCGACTGCCTTCCTGTGGTTCGGCTTCGCTGCATTCGTTGGGTCACTCGTCATCTCCGCAACCGGCATGGGAGGTGGTTCCCCACGAGGTGGCATCCGCAGAGGCCCAGCTATGAGCCAGGTCTAAGCTACCGCGGCCTTAGGAATCACCGACTGAGCAGTGAACAGTGAAAGAGATGCTTCGCAAGTGGACATAAAACATCTTGCAGCGTCATCATTTCATGCGATCTGCCGAGCATCGGTCACTGGTTGAGAAACCAACTATTCTGTACAAAAGGGATATGAAAAGACGATCATATGAGAACTAGGATGGAACTGTACTGTAACGACTCTCGTATTTCTTGTTGGAGACTGGAACGCGTTTCAGCGAGTAAGCAACTGCAGGACGGAGCGTTCGCTGGCGTTCAAATACCCATATAATGTGTACTTTTCTGAACATCAATACCATCATACCAACTTGATTACTATCAATTTTTCAAATGTGTCACTGCCAGGCTATGCATTTACCCGTCCAAACTGGCAAGAGCTTCCGGCGCCCAGCCCCGCTCGCCTTCAAGTACGGCGATTGCACCCGGCTGTTACTTCTATGAGTAAGACGCAATCCTATGCCGATGCTTCGTTCTTGAACTACATCCTATCAATCAAGACATCAGAAGGAATTACAACAAAGATGATCAGCGGCATAGCACACATCAACCTCCTCGTTCCACCAGGGACACTAGACCAAGCAAACGCCTTCTATGGCGAAACACTAGGTCTATCAGCACGAGAAGTACCAAGTTTACAAAAAGGCTCATTAGCATGGTACGTTTACAAATCTACCATCTATAACCCTCAAGCATATTAAGGCTGACAGAAACTTCTATTGAAGGTTTGATATTGGATCTTCAGGACAGCAGGTGAACCAATCACAACACCTCCACCTATACTCAGCTTATTGATATGGGTAACAGGTGCATATTGCATTCGGTGAAAACACCAAACCAAAATCCTCTCGACATCCATGTTTCAAAATCTCATCACCAGAAGATTTACTCGCCTTACGACGGAAAATTTGGGAACATCATGAACGAGGTGATTCAGCAGCACCCAAGGAAGCGGATAAACCTGGTGAAGCGGATAGTGGGGCAAAAGGAGTTGAGTATCCGAGTAGATTTTTTGCGAGGGATTATGCTGGGAATAGATTGGAGTTTAGTTTGTAAGAAGAAGAACTAGCTGATTGTGTTAGAGGTTTTCTATTTCTATGATTTCTTTTGCTTGGACTTTCAACCCTTGAGACTGCTCCAGATATGTACACTGTTTGCTAATAGTAGAGCGATGCTGCTGGTGGGTATGTCGGATTTGTGGAAGGGACGAGCTCGAAGTACATCCCAGACTTTGAAGTTATCGCAGTATGCCATGGCGGATATTATCATGATTATGCGGATTGACCAGTCGAAGACCGCGACGAGGATTGGGATGCCGAAAGTCAGACGTTCTGCTATGAAGAGTTTGACAACAGTCTTCCAGTAAAGACTGCGGTCTTTGTGTGCTGCCTGGACGAAGCGGTCGAACTCTGAGAATTTGAATGATCGGATGTCTTGTACGCTGTACTCAGGGTCGAGTCTGCTCTCGTCGGTCGGGTAGCTTGCTACAGCAGGAGGGCATCGTAGTCGGCGAAGAATGCTCCAGCGTAAATCGTGCAGAAGTCCTTTCCTGTGTGTAGGTTTCGTAGTATGTCGGTCTGCGTGCTTCATGCAGTCGAGTAAAGTGGGCAGTCCTTGAGCTCCATCAATAGTGATTGTGCGATTCTTGTCGTCGGTCGCGAGACACTCGCGATCGAAAGCTTCTGCAGCATGTGCATAATGAATGAAGCGACTGTAGAATGCGGGTGAGAGCACTTTCAAAGTCAGGGTCGTCGAGTGATCCTCTTCATATGTGAATCCTGGAGAGTAGAGGACTATCTCTTCTCCATTGTTGTGAGGCGGTTCGTAGATCACGCGCAGCGGCTTGTCACCATTCTCGACTGCACTGGTCAAGAAGGAGCGAAAGAAGTGTTCCAAGGTCGTCTCTTCTTTGGTATAGTCCCTCCCTATGCTCGCCTCAGTGACCTCTGGCCTGTACCAGACATGCAATTTCCTCTTGAAGAACAGTTTCTGTGCTTCCCATATGATTCTTGGAAATGTGGCAAATCCGACCCAACACCATGCGAGAATGAATCTGGCAATCTCGATAGTTGTGGTGTTACTCGGCTCTTTTGGCGTGCCTTCCGACCAGACACGAGCCACGATCTTTGCGTGCTCGCCAGACGAGCGGAGAACAATCGTGTTGTTGATTTTGACATGGCCATCTGTCTCAAAAGCTGAAAGCGGATCTACTGCTTGCAGAGAATACGATCCTTTCCGGCTGTTGAAAGGCGAGACATGAAAGTCCTTGACCCACTCGTCAGAGAATGTGAATGTGGTAGAGTCCTCTCCTGTGGTTGACTCCGCCTTTGCACAATCTGCCTTCAGCAAGTACATGCGACGTTCGCCGAATGTATTGTTGACTTCCAATATCATGTATTTGAGTCGTGTATCCGAATCGTAGAGATACCAGAATGAGACTGGGTTGAAGCTATAGCCAAGAAAGCGTGGCGCCGAGACAAGATACGCGAAGGCATAGTCTCTATCTGTAACGCCTTGTGCGTGCAGGTAACGTTTAAGTTTTTCTCCCAGTCCAAGTTCAGGATTTCCGCGATTGAGGAAATCGCTTGATCGCACATCAAACCAAGCAGGTCGCTGACTGTCAATTGACAACACGTTGGCCACTCGGCCTTGAAGACCCACCGGAACTCCGACGAGAAGGTAGCTATACGAGAAGGAGTGCTTCTGAGGGAATAGTCTCGAATGCGTCGTGCGACTTGGTATGAGTAGTGGTGGGAGTAGTGATTCTTCGATACGTTGCTCCCGGATCGGCTCCTCTTCCTTCTCTTTGGACTTCAGCTGGTGGCCGCGAAGAACTATCGAGCCTGCGAAGCCGCCACAGACACCTAAGAGTGCGAAGACCTGGGAGTACACCAATAGAGCCTCATCTCTGAAGTCAAGTGCTCGAAGTGAAGGTAGTGACCAGGATCTTGTCCAGAAAAGGCCATATATATCATGTAAGGCGAGGAATAGGGCAAGATCCTGGACCCAAGTCAGGTCACCGCGGACAATGCGAACAATCCATAGTGGTTGAAAGAGAAGCACCCGTGCTGCAAATGTCTTCCGTGGCTCTGTGAATATGCTCCAAAGCAAGGTACTAAATGCCCAGGCGAGCGTGAGAATTGGTCCAGTGGGGATATCGTATTCCACCGCCGCACGGCCTGGGTTGCCTGCAACCATGTAGACCGTGTAGAGGAAGACTGATCGTCAGTATCAGATCCAAGGGGATGTGAAGCTGAAAGATACTTTTGACATGCACAATATTCGTGATGAAAGCGTGATGTCGTGGATGTTGGGGATTTCTTCGGATCTTGCTTCCCGACGGCTTCGCTGACTCCGAGCTCTGTCTCTCCTTCTCGGCTTGATCCAACCATGACACTACAGATCTCCTACAATCGGGCGATTTGCCTTCGTTGGTAAATCGCCGTGGTGCAGCGACTCTACTGAGCGCACCGGAACTTCAGCTATATAAGCAGGATGGCATAATTCATCTCGACCAACACGACTCCGTCGCAACTCACGCCCTGCCCTCCATTTTCCAGCGTATGAGCTAGCTTGGATCATGTCTCTACTCACCGACGAGTAGCAGTAGATGCCATCGGCCATCCTCAGAAAGACTGAAAAATGGTGTCTAGGAGGTGGTATATATATCCAAGATTCGATCAACTGGCGGCGAGTGCTCAGGAATAGGAGAGACGGAGCCCAAATCGAGACCTATGCGATTTGTGGACTGCGTCAAAACAGTCAACATTATTGCCTCGGGGCACGCTGTTTGCGGGTAGAAGTGCTCGGACAGCGATTTCTGGTACAGAGTAGCTACGTCTGCACATTGTGCATCTGCAACCAAAGTGCAGCCCGCGCAAGGTAGTACTGTGCATCCAATGCGTTGCAAGATACCTTGCATGAGCACTCATACGACAGCAACATTGGTTGTAGAGTGCCGCCACTCAGCCCTCAGTGCCAAAGGCTATCACTGGAAGAGCTTTGATAGACAACGCAAACAGCATCAAAGGTCGCTGGCGATGGTCAGCGTATCCTGGTAGGTCTGGTAGCGGTGCTAAAGCATTTTGACACCCCCAGAATGCCGTCTTGTGAAGCAGGGAATGGACAAATCGGTGTCCTCTACCATTTACGAAACGTACGCAGGAGTACTCGTCAAATGTGTCACGTTCGGCTGTCAACGTCTTTGAGCAAGGAGGAGTGTCATGCGTTCTTCACAAGATGCCCTGTGTCTTGCGTCAAAAACCTAGACGAAGCCAATAATCCGGGAGCGAGTCGTGTGCTAGGTTCCCATGCTTCAACGTCTCCCTTTGATATGCAAAGAGCATTGGCATCGGTATCAAGAAGTCTCAAGTTAGGGCAATCGTGAGCAACACGTTCACACTGCTATGCGATGTCAAGTCTATGCATTTCAGAATGCAGCACCTCAGATGCAGGCCCATTTTTGTGCTACCACAAACAACATGTCGTCACTGTATAGCAAATTTGGTCGCGAGTGTAGGTAATGACACGGTGACTGCTCCGACTGGCTACTCCTTAGTGTGCATCGTATTGACAAGGTCGTTCTCCCCCAAACTCTCCAAACACAAATATCAACACCACGCGTTTCTAACAAGGATGGGACTCATTCGCATCCTGGTGCCAATGTCCGCCCAAGAGTTTGCGCAAGGCCATCCTCGGCGCGAACTTCTTAGACCTCCTTGAGAAATGACTTCGTGATCTCTGGCTGAGTAGTTGCATTTCCGAACATTCTTGCTGAGATAGAACAGTGGAACACATCGTTTCAGAGCCTCGCATCACAATCGGCAGCACGGCAGCGGTTGAAAATTACCCGAGAGCACATTAAACAGATCCGTACTTCTGCGACTTGGCTGCTTCCACATGTGTCCTCGCAATTGCTACTTTTGCTAGCATCGCCAGAGCTTTGGCATCCGCTCGTTATTATTACACTCTCTTCCTCTGCAGCAAACGGTTCATGGCCATCGAGCGCATTTAGTAGTGGCGGGCTAGGAGTTTCTGGGCGTCTCAATCGCGGTACTTCCTTCTTTATTTTCTACTTATCCAGGCCGGTCACCAATTCCAGCATGCGTGGTGTTGGGCTCATTGCCCTGCTGGGCGTCGCAAATGCTCTGCTCATGGAGTCGCTCTCACACACGCCAGAAGGCTGGAAACAGATACGACTTCCGTCCTCACAGCAACGTCTACACCTACGAATAGCAATGACAGCGCCGACACCTGGATTGCTGGAACAGAAGCTGTACGACGTATCAAATCCGGCGTCATCAAGCTATGGTCAACATCTCAAACGAGACGAAATTCGAGAAATGCTCAGGCCAGCTCCAGAAGCTACATCAGATGTTGTCAACTGGCTGGTAGGGTCTGGAGTCGCTCCGGAAGCAATCGTAGAGGAAGGCGAATGGGTCAACTTCGTTGCACCTGTGGAAACCGCAAACGACCTACTCAACACTTCCTTCGCCATCTACCAGAACACTCATGGACAGGAGATTCTGCGCACATTGCAATACTCAGTCCCAAGCGAGCTCCATCGCTATATCGACATGATTCAACCTACCACTCGCTTTGGAGAAGTCAAGGAACAGCGCAGTCTTGTTCACGACAAGGAGGTGTTAGGAAAGCCGCCAGGACCTCGATTGACGATGTTGAACGGCACTTCAGTGGCTTCTGCTTGTAACAACAGGACCATCGACCCCGATTGCTTACATGCTTTGTACAGCATTCGAGAGAATCCCGATTTGGATAATGCAACCTCGGGCTTCATGGCGTTTACCAACTATCTGGAGCAGTATCCGAGATACAGCGATCTCAGCGAGTTCATTCAGGATTACTTTCCAGAAGCGAAGGGAGCGTCATTCTCGTGGGACAGTGTCAACGGCGGGAAGCTCGAGCAGAACTCAACTAAAGACAGTGGCGAGGCAAACTTGGATGCACAGTATCTCCTCTCAACCGGGTGGCCAGTGAACATGCATGCGTATTCCACAGCCGGACTCGGTGTGCTCGTACCCGAGCTCGATCAGCCAACTCAGAAGGACAACCAAAATGAGCCATTCTTAGACTGGTTGACATACGTTCTTGCCCAAGATGACAAGGATCTTCCTCACACGATCAGCAATTCATATGGCGAGAACGAGCAGTCAGTACCGTTGCCTTACAGGAGAAAAGTATGCGAAATGTTTGGGCAGCTCGGCGCTCGAGGCGTGTCTGTACTCTTTTCTTCTGGAGACACTGGACCGGGAAGTAGTTGTGTCACGAACGATGGCAAGAATACGACACGGTTCCAACCGGTCTTCCCGGCTTCTTGCCCATATGTCACAGCTGTCGGCGGCACAACAGGTGTACAGCCCGAACGCGCTGTCTATCTATCCTCCGGCGGGTTCTCAGATACCTGGCCTCGGCCAGCATATCAAGATGATGCAGTCACGGCATACCTTACCACGATCGGCGACACATTCGAAGGTCTCTACAACACGACCGGACGCGGTATTCCTGACATCGCCGCACAAGGATCCTCTTTCCATGTCATCGACAAAGGTGAAGACACCCTTATCAGCGGCACTTCTGCTTCGGCGCCCGTCGTTGCTGGCGTCATGGCACTGCTCAATGCCCAAAGACTGAAAGCTGGCAAGCCCACACTAGGCTTCTTGAACCCATGGCTCTACAGCTCAGGTTACCAAGGCTTGACTGACATCGTCGATGGGCATTCGAGTGGGTGTGTTGGACTTAGTATGTTCTCGGGCTTGCCGGGAGCTTTTGTCCCTGGAGCGTCTTGGTAAGTGAAGTTCATCTCGCGAATCTGAAACACTGTTCATTGCTTACGTACAACAGGAATGCAACTAAAGGTTGGGATCCAGTCACGGGCTTTGGCACACCTAATTATGAGAAGCTCTTGCCTCTTGCATTGGCTTGTTCGGGAAATGAATGATTGGCGCGGCGCATTGCATGCATACTAGTGTAGAAAGCCACAGCTACGATGTAGACAGAGTACCTGAGAACAGCTCAATGAGAACAGTAAGGTGGCGAGCGATCGATGGGTCAAATTTTCCCAACCGAAAGTTACTATCAAATGCAAGCAGGTTAATGTCAGCACTGGTCCATTCTGAACCTTGAGACATGGTCAGTCACTGGATGCGAACTAAGACTGAGCGTGCAGGCGGCATTTGAGGGAGTGATTCGGAGTACACGTGGTCGTACTAGATAGTGTGCGCAGCCAAAAAGTGACAGTCTATGAAAGCACTAAGCAGAATGAAACCGTGACCAGGCTTCACGCGTACATTCGCACGCTTTTGGCATCCGTTCACTATGAAAAGACCCACTGCAGCTTCGTCCTCGCCAGTGTTCTTGCTTCTACTTCGCATCATGCAAGGTGTCAAGTCTCAGGTATCCTGCTCGGCCCACTCTTCCAGGTCGAATACCGCTATCTCAGCCAAGTTCTCCAGGCCCTCCTTCACTGCTTCGATGCCTGATATCCTAAGCTCTTGCTTCTCCTTCAGACGGTAAGTCCAGTTCTCGAGCTGCAGCCAATCCAGGTTTACTTCTTGAAGGCTGAGTGCACGTGCAAGCCAGCGCAGCACGACTCTCCACTGTTCAATTACCTGCATACACGTGCAGCTAATCTCGAGTCTCTTCAAACTTGTGCTCTGACGTTGGAAGATGGTGAGGAAATCTTGAGCTTGAAACTTTCCATAGCAGATGTGAATATGCTCCAACTGATTCTCAGGCAGAGCCTCAGCAAGATGAATCATGCTCTTCTCCGGCGGATTCTCCTGATCGACAGAGTCACAGTCGAATTTGATAGTCAGCTCTCGTAGCACGGTAGCTGCCTTCATAGCACTGGCAAACCCTTGCAGCGCATCAGGACCTTTCTGTATCTGAAAGCTGTTCAAGGTAAGCTCCAGAGTCTTCAGGGACTTGAAGGCTGATTGAAGGCCAGGGAGGAAGACGTGGTCCAGATTGAAGCAATCAATGCTGAAAACCACGTCATCATCTTGAAGCGTGAGATCTGTCGCCGGAAAGGCGGCTATGGCGATGCCCTTCAGCAGAAGGGAGACAGCCAAGTCTGAATCGTAGAAATGAGAATATGGCGGCACGAAGATCTTGTCCTGGTCCACGGCTTCGAACTTAGTGAGGTCGAGATCGTGCTGAATGCGTTGAAAACCGTAAGGGCGGTCCCTCCGTGACACGCCAGTGCATGAATCGAGACGCAGTGAGGGTGCAATGCCTTTCAAGACGTCAGTGAATGCAGACTTTCAAGTTCACATGGCTAGCCCACTGACCTGCATTTTTCAAGTTCTTGAGGGCTTCGGCTATCAACTTGGTGGCAAGGCCACTCTCAAGTAGACTTTCTCGCTCAGCGGTCCAGCGGCTCCATACAGTTCCCTTGTACTCGTTCTCTTGAATGAGCTCATCCTTTTTGGCAATCCTGTCTTCATGTCTCTTTTGGAAATCAGCCTCCTGAATGTAGTCAAGGCGGGCCGAGAACCAGTAAAGCTCTTGCTCAATGTGCTTGACAAGGTCGTCTTTTGGTTGGTATCGGTATTCATTCAGCTCCGCGGCCACGAATTCGAGGCTTTCAAGTCTGCGCCGGAGTCGAGGAACGCCGCAGATCTCCACCAGCGTGTTCAACGAATAAGTTGTGATGAGGTGACGGCGTTTGATGAAGAATGTCTCGACGAAGACATCGTCGACTTTGCCGCTGATGTCGCGACAAGTAAGTCGGAAATTCAAGAGGTCGTCGCGGTTCGTGTCGCGAGCTATTGCTTGAACGAGCTCAGTCGGCAGACTGACGATATCGGTAGTCGTATTTGTCGTCGCCATTGTTGGAGGTCGGAGGTGGTGAGGAAGGCTGAATATTGTTTCCCTCCACGTCTGAGTGATGGACGAAGGACGTGCTTTGAAAGTCCGGTGAGTTGATGGCTGAAGAATAGTCGGAGCTAGCTTTGCGGTGTCAACGTCCGCGCATCCGCGACTGCATGAATTGCGAAGTCAGATCGAAGTGAAGTCGCGATGTTCACTTCTTTGCAATTGATGTTCAATCTCAGGGTGATGTCCACCAATATGCCTGCTTACCACAGCGTGCCACTTCTAGCAACGCAGCGACTGACTAGCTTGTGATGCGGGACAAGCATATGTTCATGAAAGATGTTCATTTGGCCGACATGCGCAAGTGTCGAAGCAATGCAAAGATGTCTATTCCTCCATAACGCCTCGCTAATGATCCCTCACTTCTGCCGCAAAGCCACCATTCCCTTCGCGATCACCGCGAGCTCTACACTCACTTCATCGTGCGTCAGATCTTGGTGCTGCGGAACCATTGCCAGTATTCGAACTACTCGCTGCATGCGCTGCAAACAACCGCTCATCATCCGCATCACAGACATATGCCTCTGCATAGCCAGGCGGCTTAAGTCCTGCTTGATCCCTTGACAGAGTCTGTAGCGGTACTGCAAGGCCATTCTGTGGCGCCTGAGTTCCGTTCTCCTCATCCCTTGGTTTAGGCATGTATGGTGGTGGTGCCTCTCCATTTTCATTTAGTCCTTCCTCGTGGCCCACGTCCGTCGAACGCCATCTTCCCTGCCAGTACCGTCTTCTCGCCCTTGACGGATCCCACGGACCAATATCTCTCTCAATGGCATGATCTCTATGATGCTGCGCCATCATGTTCATCTTCTTCTTCCTTCGCCAGAACATGAGAGCGCCCAGAGCCACCACAATGACGATCAACACGAGGAAGCCAAAGTAGTACTGCGCCAACCCGCCAACATCACGGTCATCGTTATTGTTGTTGTCGCTGTTCGCATTGTCGGTCGATGAAGGAAGACCAGTTGTTGCGAAAGGATTCGAATTGGTATTGGGAGGAGTAGAGGTAGGGGTAGCGGACTCGGTCTGCGCGCTGACGAGCGTGAATGGTACCAGGACGAATGCGAGCAGGAGTCGCGTAGTACTGTCCATCTTGACAAGATTCGAGATGGCAGCTCTAAGTGTAGATTTCCGAAGCAGACGAAGCTTGTGTTGCCACAGGAGGTGATACGGATAGCGGATGACTGCTTTCAAGTCTGCTGTATGATCATGTTTGATGTATGTGTCCGAGCATCATGTAGCCAAGTTATTCGTCTTCTGCATGCTGAATACGTCGGCCAAGTGATAGCAGAGCAGTAGTGAAAGGAGGAGGTCGGATCTCCAAGAGTTCACACGCAATGTCTACGCGGCCGCACATGCGGCTGACTTAGCATGTGCAAGGATCCACCCGAGAGACGAGCTCCGCCTTCACTATTATCCTTGCAACACTACTTACATTCCTCACTTCCTTCCCACAGTTCCTGCCTTGAACATTCAATATGCCCCGCGCCATTCAAGGTAAGAGTTCCCGGTTCCTTCTGTCACCAAACAACAATGCTCGACACATCCACAATGGAGGAAAAGCGAAAGCTGATCGTTGCCTGGCCAGGCATCTTGGTGAAATGCGATCCTTCTATCAAGGCGATTCTTCTCAAGATCAACGCTGAGAACGGGCACGACTTCATCATCGAGGAGATTGACGACGAGCATGTTTTGGTTAAGAGCGCAAAACATGATGTGCTGAAAAGCTTACTCAAAGATGTCAGTATTTAGGCATTTCCCCCTACAGAAACCGCTAACCCGTCACGCAGTATCTGAAGGACGCTGTCCGTGAGCCAGAAGAAAGCTCCGAGGAGGATTAACTGGCGCGTACGGCTTCCATACGAGTACAGTGGGCAGTCGCACTCCGAAACATCCTGGATCTTTCCACCGCATAACCACATGAGCATTCAGACACACAGGCTGCTTCTCAACAATGACGCGAACCGAAGCCCTGGCACAGTCATATGGCATCTTGGACGACATAATCTCTTAGAGACGACTAAGGAACAGAATTGCGCGATATGGTCTAGGTCGGACCTTGCGGCCACTTGGATGTCGACTCAATGAGGCGTGTATCGTGGCCGCTATGATCTTGATTACTATTCAGAAAGGAGTCAGGGTTACGACTTCATGTCCTAGGCCACCATCACTGCTCTTTGATATCTCTATGCATCAGCGCTATTTGGCATAGCAACCTTCTGGCCAGCACCACCAACAGATGAGACCCAGCTCACACGGTCCTTCGCATACAGCTCTACCGCTGGCTTCGCATCCTCGTGCGCAGATGGGTCGTCGAGAGTGCCGACTTTGATGATCTTGTTTTCGCCGAAAGAAGGGCCTCCTCGGACCATGGTCGAGCCACAATCGCCGCAGAAGAAGCTCGTGATTGGGTTGCCGGAGTCCGCAGTCACGGTGTGCTCCTTTGGCTTGCCCTTGGTCCAGGTCAAGCCATCGCCGGGGACGATGATGTTTGTGGAATAGGTGGATCCTGAGATCTTGCGGCAGTCTTTGCAGTGGCAGAGAGCCTGCGACGGTCGTCAGTTCCCTCGCCTTACGTCGAGCGCAAGGAGCGTTCTGCAATCACCTTTGCTTGAGCCTCTCCGGTGCTCTTGTAGCGCACGTTTCCGCAATAGCAGCCGCCTTCAGACATGGTTTCTTAAGTTCGAATTGGTAATGCTGATTGGATGAGAAATTGAGCACCTTGATAGTCAAGAATACGGAAGTGAATAAGTCTTCAACAGCTACTTATGCTTCTCTCTAGGAGCATCGTCATTGCTTCTTGCACTACTGTCTCTAAAACTGAAGCGCGGGGTCGGCCTACGACAGCATTGACAAATACTCTGGTAGTCGTCAAGTCCCAAAGGGAAAGCCCACCGGCCGGGACATCACCAGTCCAAGTGCGGAACTGCAGATCGTCTCCAGACGGAGGTAGTGACGATGATGTTGTCTCGGTTGGCTTGAGCGATAGCCGGCAATCTAGAAAGAAGAAGCAGGTACAGAATGGAGGGGTGGAGGGGCAAGCAAGCAGTAGCCGACAACTTTTTTGAGAGCTATTGGCACCAGACACAACACATCACTACAGAATCTGGAATAAACACTCTGCCTGGCTCATCGAACTAATCGTTCTATCAAAGTGCAGGCACAGCATGTCCATCACCCCTCTGATCACTCCCAGCACTCCAAATTCCAACTTTCTCAACCGGATCCACAGTCCACTGAATCAACTGTCCCCTTCCAAAAAGTCCACGTTCCAAACCCTTCACAACTTGTACCTTATGTCCCAATTTCTTCATCCCAGCAACGGTCTCCTCAGAAATTCCTTCCTCTAAATACACAGTTCTGTCCATCACATCTCCAGCATCAGGCATTCCAGCACCAATACATATCCTCGGAGCATCAAGACTCGCCTGCGCATCAAGTCCAAAAACAAGTTGATTAAGCAAAACTTGTACGTGTCCTTGTGGCTGCATGAATCCACCCATAACTCCGTATACAGAATGTAAACTCTGATCAGAGATATTCGTAACCAGTGCCGGGATGATAGTATGATAAGGTCTCTTATTCGGCGCCAAAACATTCGGGTGATTTTCAGGTTGCAGAGCGAAATTCGCTGCTCGGTTTTGGAGTGTGAAACCACAACCCTTGGGTATGATACCTGTACCGAAGCCTCCGTAATTGCTGTTTATGAAAGAGATTCCGTTTCCTTCGCTGTCTGTTACGCAGAAGTAGACGGTGTCGGAATGGTTGTGAGCGGGAGAACCGTGTTCGAGGTAATCGGAAGCTTTTTCTGGGTTGAAGAGTTTTGCTCTCTCGGCGAGGTAGGAGGGACTTATGAGTTCTTTGGAGGGGACTTTTGAGACTTTGGGGTCTGCTATCCACCAGTTGCCGTCTGCGAAGGCGATTCGTAGGGCTTCGACGACTGCGTGGATGTAGGGTGCGGAGTTGTGGTCTTCTTTTGAGAATTTGGGGATCTTGCCGGATTTTTCGAGTTGCTCGATGATTCCGAGTGCCATGAGGGCTACGATTCCTTGTCCGTTTGGAGGGTGTTCCCATAGCTCCACGCCTTCTTGGCTTGCATCGTGCATATGCTGTCCGTGGTTTTTGGCTACGTCTTGTGCTTTGAACTTCAGGCTTATGGCTTCCGTCTCTTCTGATCCCAGATCTGCATGGTTCTTGAGATCTTCTAATGTCAAATGACCTCCTAGATCTTGCACCACTTTGACGAGCTCTTCTGCAACACTTCCAGTATAAAATCCAGCTTTCTTATGCTTTCCAACGAGTCTGAAAGTGTTGGCCAAGGTAGGGTTCTTCATGATCTCGCCAGCCTCGGGTCTCCGACATCCATCCTTGCCTTTGGGATCTTTCTTGAGCATTTCAGCTCCATTGGGTGACGCTCTTCGCAACAAGCTCTCAGAGTTCTTCCAATAGTATGCACTGAACTCGCTCACAGGAAATCCTTCTTCACCAAGCTTCGCGGCAGGCTCGAGGATCTCTTCCAAGCTCAGCTTACCACTGCCAAACCATTCTACAGTATCAACCCAACCTGCGGCAGCCCCCGGTATCGATACAGCATGTACACTGTCCATTGGTATCCTGCCGATCTGCCCATCCTTCAAACCCAAGCTCTTTCTCACTGTGCTCAATGTCATATTCTCGCCAGCTCTTCCAGATCCATTCAAAGATCGCACTTTCTTCGTCTTCGCATCGTAGAACAAGCAGAACATATCACCTCCAATGCCTGTGCTTCCGGGCTCGGTCATGTTCAAACCAGCTGCTACTGCCACAGCTGCATCTGCGCAGTTGCCGCCTTTGTTGAGAATCTCGATTCCACATTTTGCTGCTAGAGGTTGGGTACAGGCGACAATGCCTTTCGTGCTATGAACCACAGATCGGCGGGAGGGGAAGGCAGCGAACTGGAGACCAGCCTCCCCTTTGGGATACGCGGCGGATGGATTTAGAGGCATATCAAGATCTGGAGGGGGGTAGTAATGGAAAGGTGCTGCACGTAAAGAAGAGAGTCGCGAACGTGAGACTCTGAAGAGGTAGCTCGCCAGAATGTTTAGCAGGTAGTTCGCCGAGGACTATTGCCCCATCTAGGCGAGATAGGCTGTTCGTGCGGGTACTGCGGAGATGAAGACCGCGATGTGTACTATAGAACTACTCACTGGTATGCCGCGAATTACGTAGCAACAATGTTTGTTCGTGACTGATTCCACTCGAAGCAACATTTCGCCCTACGACCTTCTGCTTTCGGATGCCCGACTTCGCTGTACGCCGGCAGAGAGCTCGGCCAAGCTCTCGCCGGGGTAGTTCTAAGTGAATCCTTAGCTTTCATGTGATCAGGCAAGGGCTTTAGCAGTATGTCGAGGGATATATGACAAGAGCGAACTGCGGTATGTATTCGTGAAGGACGTCTTGTCATGGAAGCAGACACGAGTACGAAAGGACACGAAAGAAAGAGTCGTCGGCGTTTGGTGTCCAAAATCTCCGACAGTGGCGCCCATCAATGACGTCTCAATGGATCGCAGCGCATTCAATCCTCTGAGATGTGATGCGACAAGACGGCTGCATTGTGCCAGCACTGCCTCCGGCTGTTCCGTATTCTTATGAAGCTGCTTCATAAACCATCAACGTCCCTCTCAGCCTCTACACCACATTAAAGACAATTGATAACATGTCAGATCCCTCATCCCAAACCAAAGAATCCCGAGCCCAAGCCTTCGTCCGAGGAGCAGGCGAAGTCCAAGATCCAGAACATAAGCTCTGGGCTCCAGCAAGATGGGTTGTACAAATGATACAATACCTAATAGCCATAATAATGATCAGTGAGCGCAGCGAACCAATTCACCCATCCATTCCATACCACTGCTGACAGTTTTGTTTTTTAGCTATTGCTGAAGGCATAAAATCCATCGTAAGCGGCGAGAAACCGAAACATCGAAGACATCCTCGAAGCGAGTAGTACAACTACCGATTTCAAAACATCCGTCTGACGAGACGGATATCTGCATTTACCCTTTGATGTCAAAGAAGCATGGCATTTTGTGCGACAGCTGTCGTGTAATCAGTGTGCCGACAGGAGTTGTGGGTGTACTACAGTACCAAGAAGAAGGCGATCTTGAGTGACCCGAGCATATCCGATCAGAGACGTCGAGCCGAGAAGAAGGCGGGAGGAGAGTCGGGGTCCGTAGACGACACTTGTTCGGCTGAAGGCTCAAGTCTTAAGCCGAACGTCAAGAGAGGCGAAGTGATGCGATGAGAGAGGTTACGAAGAGAAGAGACAGTAATATCGACAGGATAATTCAAGCATTAGAGCTTCACTACGAACGCATTCTGGGTATCATTCCTGGAGCCAACCATGACCTCCATGCTGTGTACTTTTCCGAAATTACTCACTTTAAATGCAGCACATCAAAGCCTTTGCCATATATCTCGTCGTAATCGATCGTCGAAGCTGCATTCTCCTTTCCAAAGGCATCGATCATTCTTTGACTGGCGATAGGATCGCCATTGATTACTGGTCGAGCTTCTGCCTGCGTCTTTGCTGTCGCCCCTTGGCCCCAAATCAGCTCAGAATTCTTGTCCAAGTACGTTCCAATATTGCGGAATGTCAAGGATATGCGCTGGCCTCCGTAAGCTTTCTCAGCTTCAGACCATTCAACGCCAGGTCTTCTGTCCCAATTGATAGCATGCAGGTATTGGGCATTCGTTTTCAAAGACATGATAAGCATGCTATTATGAGGCATGGGGATGCGATACGTTGTCCTGGCTGGGCTCTCTTCGGATTTTGTTGCGCCTCGCTTTGTTCTTATTCTCATGGTCCTTTGAGCACCGAAGCTAACATTGACGATATTGCTTCCCGGGTTTATGTCGAGAGTTTTATCGGAATGCTCGGAGATGTAATCATTCCCACTTCGATAGAGCTGAATCAACGCGTGGTTCAAGTGATGACCTACGACGAGCTCGGCGGCGCGTCGCACCCTATCTACAGCCGCGGTCCAAGAAGTCGTTGGCAAGGTCTGATCAGATGGGTGTCTGTAGACAGGCATACTGCCGTCTTCGGCGACCGCGGCCTGACAGCACACCAGACGTGGCACAGCTCCAATTTGATGATGCATTGTCTGCCAATTGATCTCAGAGTTGAGCTCATCAAAGATCGACTCAGCTTGGTCTTGCGGCAGAAGATCGTGAAGCATTCGAGATCCTTGACTTTCCATTTCCTTGTCGCGGCCAAAGAGTGGTTCGCCTGCAGATGCACTGCGCGAAGATTTTTGATTCTGTACTGCTTTGTCCATCATGGATTGATACTCGAGTGCAGTAGCAGATGATAATCCAGCTGTAGAACACAAAGCAGCAAGGCCAGGATGAGAAGATATCTGAGTTGTGGAAATTGTATCGTGACTCCGGATTTTGTCCTCAGGTATTATATCAAGCCACGGCTCGGTATTTTGTCTTGGCGGTGAGTCACGAGCATCTAGCTTGCAATGACTTGATGCTGCGTTGAGGTCGGACTGGATAGTAGCTCGTTGTTCATGCTTGTCCTCTTGGTATACCGTCCGCTCGCTCTCGCGACCGACAGATTGAGCGCGCGAAGATTGCTCACGCTGAGTGGTAATTTGCCCGGCTGTTGAACGTGAGCATGCACTCGCTTCAAGCTCGACCCTCGTGAAAGGACGTACAATTGGTAATGAGACCTCCTCATCGTCATCTAGATCACTATCCACCTCAATGGTGCTAGACTTCACCTCTGACTGTCTGGGTGACGGATGTGGTCTGGCGTCTTCGCTCTCATACGAGGCACTGTCCTCGTTGTCGCTGTGGTCGCCTTCCTCATCTGCGAATTGACCTCGCAGTTCTTCCATGACTTTCTTGCTTGACATCGTTTCTGCCGACATGTAATCTTCCAGCTGGTGTATGGCCATGTCATGTCGGTCTTTCCTGCGATATCCTAGGCAGTCCTCGACCAGGATGATCCTGATTCCGTATCGAGCGGCATCCATGGCAGTGGCGTAAACCGACAAGTTCGTGATGCAGCCACATACGAAAAGATCGGTAATGAGCTTTGATCTGAGGCTCACAAGTAAAGAGGTGCCACCAAATGCCGAGTAGTGTGTCTTTGTGAGTTGCATGTCTCGCTGCTGAATCAGTGGCTTAATGCGATCGATGTACTCTGCACCACGGGAACCACGCATGCAGCAAGGTTCTCTGGTGTCCGTGGGAGAAAGAAAAAGTTCTTCGTCAACCTTTGGAGACTTCGGTTTTGGGGATTTGCTTGTCGATTTCGAAGGATTCTGTAAACGATGAGCGGAGGCTTTGTTTATTGTTTGGTATAGCATGAGCTACCTTGCTTTTCTGCTTTGATGACTTGGCTTCCTCATGTCTGTCATCTCCGGCGATCACAGTGTCGCCTGAAGCACCCACGCCGTTGACCAGGCGATTGACTTCAAACTGAGAGCGCACCCAGATGATATCGCCATGCTCACGAAAGTCAGCTACCAGATTTGTCAGACGGTCCAGGAAGCGCGTGTCGCCGACTGGCAACTTTCCATCGCTGGAGATGAAGTCGTTCTGTAGTCCAAGAACAATTAGACCATTCCTTGTCTGCAAATTGGTATTCTGCTGGGACAGCAAAGCAAATAGAGACGACATGATGAGAACAATCTATGTCGGCGCAGATCTGGGAGGTAAGATGTCAGCAGTTTCATCTTGAGTTGTCAAACAGATCCCATACTTGTGGTCAGGCTGTTTCTCGGCCATCCAACAGTGAGATAGAAAATTGCCAACGTGGTCAACCTTGGTAGATGAAAGAGTTTGTGATGAGTCCAAAAATTGTGGTGCCATCAGATCGCAGGCAGCACGAACTACATTTTCTTGCGGCATGCAACGTCGGAGTCCCAGCACCCTGGTACACTGATTGCAGAAAAGCTGCTTCCAAACGATTGCCGTAGGACAAGGATGCGTGATTTCGCGCATCAAGCAGTGGGCGGAAGCAGACGATATGGCATGGGTCGCGATGCAGGAAAGGGAGGTCTACGGTTGACGTAGTTCATGCCGCGCAGGCCAGTCATGGTTCAAGGCGATTCCCCACGAAGCGTGAGTGCAGAGGACATGTGTGGTCGTTGAATGAGGCGCGGTTGCGTTGCCGGAGACCCAGGGTGGGCTACTGCACGCGTCTGGACTTGCAACCTGCGACCAACAGCTGAAAACCAGCTCTGCCCGCCAATCGCGTGCCCGCGCAGTGGTGGTACTCTGCGGGACTGCGAATGCTGAGCTTCTCAGTGGACCGCGAAACGACAAGAGGATCGGCCAGAGCGGAAGCTGAACGACTTGGGAGAGTTTTGGAGGAAGCAGACCTGTGCACTTGCATTGTGCAGACCACAGCTGGCGAGCTAGACAAGGCAATGCCGGCCAAGGGTTCAACTTTCAAGTGCATTGATGAAACGCGTTTCGAATTGACCTCTCCGAATTACTCCATCACGGAAGCACGCTCTCGCTGTCCACTTTCTGTTCCTTGATCATACCATCAGTACCAGCATGGCAGCTGGCCAGACCACAATGCGAGTCATGCCATCAACAAAATCTTCTTGATGCTCTTGCCAAGTGCCGACACGACACACGGCAAGCAGGGTGAATGCGATCCACTAACTCCACCTGGCGCTGACCGACCCGCATCCGCAGCATAACCGATAAACATGCAGCTTGACATCGGCTGCGAGTTGGCATTTGGCATTACTCGCTCGTCGACAAGCTGGCGATCCGAATGCCTCCTTCCGCGGGGAGGTATGACCAGCTATGCATGTTCGCTACCCAGCTGGCCTGAGTATTTCACCTCGACATTCTCATGTCAAGGAGCACATTCCATTTTCGATTCCTGGTGCAGCTTTGGGCCGACGAACGCCTCGCCCTCGCATTTTCGTCTTCAAAAAGCGAAGGCACAGCACACGAGTGGCTCTCTCGCATCCAGCGCAATGGTATACGAAGTTCGACAGGCCGTCAAGCAGTGTATCACGTTCTTATGTGCACCATGCATGACACCATGTCGAGAAAGGCATTGAATGCTCCAGCGAAACTCAAAGCGGAAACTTTTACGACTTCCCGGCTTGTCAACAACCACACTCGCCGGCTCAGAACCTGTGGTAAGCGACCTGACTATCGTATTGCACCTGACTTGCGGCGTGGTTCTTGTCTTTCGCCCGCACGCACACAGTGGTGAGAACTATGCCAGTCGGCACAAAACTCAGACATTACAATCTGCAAAGTGCAGAAGCCGCAGAAGGAACGACAGGATCCTTCGGCTCGTCGCGACACTGATGCCATGCCCAAACTGGAGTCGATATCCTATCTGATCGACGATAGTCGAGTGACGGTCTGCTATCTAGAAGCTTTCTAGAAATCAAAGAATCATGAAGTCTTCCTTCACATCTTACCCTTACCGCACTTCTGACGAACTAGGACTTCGGATCCTATCTAGAACATCCTCCGAACACCCCGATCCATTCACTATCAGATCTTGGAGTGCGTGAGCGGCGCGCGGGATGCTGGGCCGACGGGCGGCAATTACTTCCCTCCGAACTCAAAATACAGCGGCCTCAATGTCTATCAGCAACATGGTGCGGTAAACACCACCTGTGCCATCAGCAGTACGAGAAAATGCTGCAGCTTCACATCACGCTGAAATCGCTGACATCCCATTGGGCGCACAGCGTGACAAATTTTGCCATTGGCAGAAACCCCTGCTGTTGAGCAGAAAATCGTATCGGCGCATTCCTCGAGAACCCTAAGATGATGTTTAGACTTCATCGAATTGACGGGCACAGGAGCGCCGCATTCTTCACAGAACCACGAGTCTGTTGCGACTGAACAGATACAGGCGAGGTCGCAGAGAGAAATCGGTATGTCAACAGCATACCTAAGATCTACACAAAACCTCCGGAGGAAGGTCCCGGAGCTGCCCACAGCTGCTGTTGCTTGACAACTGAGCAGAATAGTTCGGCGCCAGCCAGCGCATCAAATGCCGGTGCTGCAGCTACGCCTCAGACGTACTGCTCGCATTCCATACTGGACCATGGATGAGACTAAGTGCCAATGCGCACACCCTCAGGCACATTTACTTGACCGTCATTCGAAGTTTGAAATCCTGCATGCGCGTGGCATAGGTAGCATGTGATTTCTGCGCCCTGCTCGAGCATGGTCGGCGGCTAACGGGCACAAGTCGGCTATACATGGGCCATGGAAGCTGCGGACTCGTGCCGATGCGGGCACGCAAGAAGCTTCCGTTGGCCCTCTCTCCCTCCCAGACCTCTGTTATAGATGTTTGTGCGAGCGGAGAAAGGCTTCACAAAGCTGCCTTGTATACTGCTCTCGGCATATGTCTTGAAGAGGAGAAATCCGGGCAGTGCACTGGTGCGCGAGGAAAAGGTCTTCGATCAAGAAGTACTGAACCGCACGACGCCTGGACCTTCATCATGTCCTGCATGAAATCGTGTTTCGGCGACCCTTGTCGATGCATGACATCCTGGAACGATTGCGCCGCCGTGCTTAACCCTTGAGCATTGTGCACAGACTCAATGTGGGCAACGAAGTGACAGAATATCGCTCGTGGTGCTCTCAGCAAATGCTCTTGGCCCAGGTATCAAGGAAGTTTTCCAAATCACCACCAATCGCATCACGCGGCCTTCGCCAGCTGTCGCAAACGAGCACTGCTCTGCTCGACACCCTCTTGGAACCCAATCGCGCGCGATATGCTGATAGCTTCTTTGTACTTCTTCTCGGCCAGCCCTATATCCTTACTCATCTCGGCGAACTCTCCCAGGTTGTGAGTTGCGACCGCACACCCGATGTCACATTCTTCATCTCGCTCCGGCGGTTTTATGCCAGCTGCCATATCGATGGCCTTCTGAGCCCATAGCTTCGCATTGTCGATCATGCTCTCCCTCGTAGCAGCAGGTCCTGTCGGCCGCTCCGAGATATTCTTCGAAGTCGCATATGCTTGAGCCTCGCGTGCGGCGCGAGGTGATTGTTGGGCTAGACTCGATGCCAAATTGTTCATGAGAACCACCTGATGACAATTCTTCGCCGGATGTAAACTCAAAGCCTGCAAAAACAAAGGCGCCGCAAGATAATGTTGATCCTTAGCCTCGTAACTGTGCGCCAACGCTTCCAAAGCACCTCCAATCTCATCATTACTCATCCACTTCCCTTCCTCTTCCTCCTTCACATTCTCATTTATCCTCCTCTGCTGCTCCTTCAACACCGTCTCCACAGCCCAAACCAACCTCTCCTGCGCCAGATCCCTATCATAAATACTTGGATGCCCATACAACTCCCCCAACTTCACACTAATCCCCACCGTCTTCGCCAGCACACTGGTCCTTCTCGCCTTGTTTCTCCCCAGAATACCATATTGTTCCAACCAAGCCAAATTATCCACCCTCGTCCTTTCTAGTACCTCAATCGCTTTCCCCCAATGATTCACATCCTCCAATAACTTCGCCATTTGAATCTTGACGCCAATTATCTCATCAGAAAAAGGATCCATTTGAATTTCTTCGGCGATTTTCAAAGCTTGTTTGTAGTATTTTAGGGCTTCTTTGGGTTGCAAGTCGATGTTGGTGTAGTACAATGCCCGCCTGAGCTTCTTTGCGACTTCTTCGGGGTATTTGTGGAAGGAGGCGAGGATGTAGTTTTGGTAGAGGTAGTTGGCGTAGAGGACGGAGCCGGCGCCAACGAGGATTGCTATTGCGGCTAGGGAGACGCTTAAGGGGTTTTTCCTGGCGAGGTCTTTGGCGTTTTCTGTGAAGGAGCCTGCGAAGCGACGCTGGTTGAGGCATTGTCTGGGTGTCTGGCGGATTGCTTGGGGTCGAGTAGGTCGGGATGGGAGTGTGTGTGTTCGCCTTGCTGATGTACAGGCATGTCTGACTGCTTGCCGCAGTGGCACAGCCATTGGTCTTGCGGACATGATGGCGTTGTATGAGAGCCTGGATCATGGATGGGATGAAGGAGTGCTTTGGAGATACTTGCCATCAATTTTTGAACGAGCTGTTTCCCCAGATTGTCGACGCATTGAATGACGACACCGAGGCACCATCGACGCGCTTTCGCGTCAAGCTTCTATATGTCTTCTTCTCCTCTCAAGCCACTGCATATTATGTGATCTCAGGACCTAGAGCCCATTATTGGGCACATTCAGTCATCATGTGCGGACGATACGTGCTGCATATGCGGCCGTCTGAAGTTCGGCGGCATCTCGCAGACCAGAATATGCCAGTCGACGATGCGCCGGACGATGACAACCAGCAATTGCGGCAGAGCTATAACTTCGCTCCTGGCTATCATGGACTAATCTATCGAGCTCAGACTGGAGATCGTGGAGCAGGCGAGAATGAAACCCAAGACGGCCAGGACAACGACAGCGAACTCCCACCGAAGAAGGCCAGGCTCTCCTCCACGCCACAGACCGTTGATGGTAGAGCTACTCAAGAGACCAAGTACAAATTGCAGGCCGCAAAATGGGGTCTTGTACCTTTCTGGACTAAGCGGCCTCCAGACTATGGCAGTCAGATGAGGACCATCAATTGCCGAGACGACAGCTTGATCGAGAATCGAGGCATGTGGAACACCATGAAGCAACGAAAGCGCTGCATTGTCGTCGCAGAGGGCTTCTATGAGTGGTTGAAGAAGAACAATGGCAAAGAGAAGATTCCACACTTTATGAAACGCAAGGATAGACAGCTGATCGCGTTTGCGGGATTGTGGGATATGGTTCAGTACGAAGGCAGTGAAGAGAAGCTCTACACATATACCATTATCACAACGGACTCCAACAAGCAGCTTAAGTTCCTGCACGATCGCATGCCTGTGATTCTTGAGCCTGGAAGCGATGCGATGAGAATGTGGTTGGATCCGAACAATATTGGTTGGTCAAAGGAGCTGCAGAGCATTCTCAAGCCATTTGATGGAGAGCTAGAGTGCTATCCGGTCGATAAGGCTGTTGGAAAGGTGGGGAACAACAGTCCGACATTTGTTATACCAATCGACAGCAAGGAGAACAAGAAGAATATTGCCAACTTCTTCGGCACTCAGCGTGCCACAGCCGATGAAGTTGCAGCAAAGAATGAAGCTGCTCGTATGGACGACGTCAAGCTCGAACAGCACAAAGACGAGACGCGAGATACGACTGCCAAGGTCGAAAACACAGAGGACAATGCTCCACTCCCAAAGCCCGAGGACGAAAGCGAAGAAGACTTGTCCCAACGCATCAAGGAAGAGTCGAAAGAGATAGGTGACCAGGACATCATCGAAGCTGCTGATCAGCAGGTTGAGAAAGGCATAAAGCGCGAGATTGCCGAGGTTGACGATCATTCACTTCTCAACGCTGCCGAAAGTCCTCCCAGGAAAGCCATCAAAACAGAACACACGTCGCCAACACCAAGTCCAGCTGTCAAGACTACTGCTGGCAAGAAAACCAGAAGTGCTACTACGAACAACACGATAGCGAAAACACCGACTAAAGCTGGCAATGCCAAGATCACAAGCTTCTTCGGCAAGTGAAGATGTGCAACGAAGTGATACGAATGACTTGAGCCCGTTCAGCAAGCGCAGGAGTCTCTTAAGAAGTTTCAGCCAGAGGGACAAACACATGTCCACACACAGGTCTCTCGATAGTTGCAATGACTGCCGCTGACCGCTCGAACATGACCGCGAGAGAGGACGTGAACTCTTAGAACAGTCTCTGTGAATATACACAGTAGTTTTCTCAAAGACTCTCCCAAAAACTGGAGATCATGCAAAGGTGCTATTCCCGCTATGACGAGTATGCATGAGCATGCCTTGAAAGGGATAAAAAATGGCAAGTTCATGGTGCAGATACGTCTCTTACTCCACCCAGAGGCAACGCTATTCATGAGCCGTAATGGCAGCCTAGTCGAAGCCACGCGAGAGCACTTATGTCTGGGTGTGTAAATGGGAAGGTCATCGGTCTGACATGCGAGATTACTCGGTGTCCACGAAGTTCGAAGTTGTAGTTCCGGCATGAACATAACCATAGGTAGAAAAGCCTCTCCATTGCAACGAAAGACAGCTTGAGCCATGTTTCACGAAACTTTCTCTTCTCATGTTGCAGCTGGATCGCGGTGGGTCGTTTCTCGGTCGTGGTGTTTTGTCTCTTCAATCGCCTCCGCTTCATCTCAAAAGCATTTGTGTTAGCTGCTATAGGTCGTGTGGCATAAGCTACACAAGCAGCGATCGACGCGATGGTTGGGCTTGGCAGATTTGGTCATCGCGCCTAGGACGCCTCCTCCGCGCCTTCGCTCTCTCTCTCTCTCTCTCTCTC
>KZ107796.1:0-215307 GCA_000504365.2 Pseudocercospora pini-densiflorae CBS 125139 | reverse complement strand
TCTCTCTCTCTCTCTCTCTCTTTTCTTTTCAATCATCAACGTCGGTTTCAACGCCCTCTCATTTGGTCGTGATGAAGAACAAAGCACAGTGTCATGAGCCGGCCGAAGGTTCGGCGCCTGCATATCTTCCCGCCCGGCCATCCTAGGCCACAAGGATGGCCGATCGCGATACGTCAAGATGTAACCCTGCTACAAGGGTCCTTGGAGTCCTCGACCATGTCAACATGAGAGAGCCCTCAGCCTCAAGCCCTTGAGACGTGGAGCTTGATTCTCTGACTTCTGACAAGCAGAAACATACCTTGCAACATGAGCTTCTTAACCTTGGCTCCGGTTCTGTTGCTGTCAGCGTTCACTCAACTCAGCAAGGCACAGACAGAAATTGGCGGTCTTTCTGGCAGCCATACAGACATTCCGAGATGGTGCGGAAAGCCGTACGAAGCAGGGTCAGTCTAAGACTTGCGTTCGTACTGAGCCGCGCTGAGACCTATAGTTCTCCAAACTTCGATCCCGGAGGACAGCTCTACCCTCCAAAGCCTACGCCAAGCCCGCCTCTTCAACTTACAGTGCAGCCGCGATACAGCATATACGACAGCAGTGAAACCCAAGGCGAATTCATCGTCGATGTAAAATCTCCTCACGATGGATGGCAACGAGAGTCCAGAGGTCATGGTAGTTCCGAAGCTCGTGGTCAACTCGAAATCATTATCAGCACCTCGGGAAGCAAAGTTCCATTGGCCACCGCCGCAATGCCTCTCGACCGGCGTGAGCAATCGATATCGTTTGACCTTGGCAACCTACGACCACAATTAGAGCCGTACAGAGTCGAAGTTACAGCAATTAGAAAGCACGCCCGGAAAAGTACCGAATATAGGACCAATACCGAGCTTTACTATCTCCCAGCAAAGAGATCCGGGAGCACCGTGAAGATAGATAACTTGAACGGCGGCATGCTAGTGGCGAACGATGCCACAGACTTCAAGTTTGAGCCAATACTACCCTTTGGATTCTATACGTCCTGCAGCGGCTACTTGAATAATTCCATGGCTAATGCCACAGCTTACAAGGATTTGGGTTTCAATGCTATCAATCCTGTCTGCGCCTATCCAGACGGAGACATGTCATCCATTCTTGGTGAGCTAGACACCTTGAACGTTTGGTATCAATATGATATGCGAGGCTCTTACCTCAATATCTCTTCAGTTGCAGAGCAGATACCACTGGTCAAAGATCGCCCAAATCTGCTCAGTTGGTATACGGCAGACGAGCCTGATGGCTGGCAATATGCGCTCAATTCAACAAGATTGGCTTACGACTTGCTGAAGCGAGAAGATCCATACCATCCTACAGCTCTGGTCCTGAACTGTCAGAATTACTACTTTAAAGACTACACATCTGGTACCGACATCATCATGCAGGACGCTTATCCTGTCGGCATTGACCCACACTTCAGTCGCAAGTTCAACACCACTTGCAACACAACATACGGAGATTGCGGCTGTGACAACTGTATGGGCTCCCTCTTGGATGTCAGTGACCGCCTCGACACGTTTGAGAAGTATCAAAACTGGCTAGAAATCCCACAAAAGCCTCTGTGGAGCGTACTGCAGGCCTTCTCCGGCGAAAAGTATTGGTCTCGCGATCCTACTCCAGACGAGACCTTCGTGATGATGCTTCTCAGCTTCAACCACAATGCAAAGGGGATTATGTCTTGGACACTCCCGACGTCCAAGATTCTCAGTCATGCACATAGCTCGATGGCGAAGGTGACGACCACGCAACCAGTCCTCGACTTCCTGCTTGGTGGTGATCCTACTGCCATCAAGACGTCTGACGAGTCCATCGACGTTGCGTTCTGGAGTTACGGGCCACAGAAGCTGGTTTCCATTGCTCGCACCAGCGAAGCTAGAAGCAGCGGACAAATCAAGATCGAGCTTCCATTCAGCGCAAGCAAGATCGCTATGCAGCCCTGGGGATCTTTGAATTGGACGCTCTCCAATGGCCACGTACTAGACGTATCCATGCTCTCTGGATACGCGACTAGCATTGTGATTCTAGACACCGCCTAGACATCTCTTTAGAGAAGCGTATTTGATGGCTTCGAGATCGCTTTCAGTTCTGCTTATGCTTTACTGACCGCCACTCCATCAAGAGCGACCCAACAATCGTGGTGCACGCTAGTCCAACAGGCAGGTAATATGTCTGCGAGAGCGATCTGTCAAATCCATGGACTACCTTCTCAAGCTTCTCCGGACCCAAGCTCGACTGCAAATCTGAGAATCCCATGTTCTCGATGGCGCCCACGTCCAAGTCTGGAGCCAAGTCGTGCAAGTTGGCCTTCAGCCGCGTGGTGAAGATCGTCTGCGCAACAGAGATGAAGACAGCAGGACCAAAAGCTTGGCTGAACAGGATCACTGACAGAGCTAATGGCGCATCGCTGACTGGAAATATCGTCTGCATCGCCGCTTGCGGACCTTCGAAGCCAATCCCACCAGCAAAGCCTGCGAATCCAGAGTACAATATCAGCTGCGCAAGACCTGTGTCGACTCTTAATGTGGTCATGAGGCCGGTAGCAATTGGCATTAGCACCGAAGCTGCCACCATGAAGGGGGTGTAGTAGCCGAAGATCGTTGTTCCGCTTCCCATGATTAGCATTGAGACCATAAAGCCGACCAGTATCGGGGCCATGAGGAACCCAGAAGTTGAGGGATTAAAGCCGTGCACGGTCTGAAAGTACGTCGGCAAGTAGTACTCAATGATCGAGTTGACCGAATTGGTACAACTTGAGAAGAGAAAACCGGCCAGCACATTCCGATTGACAATGATCCGAGGGGGAATTGTAGCGGACTCCTGCTTGATGTATTGGTCGACGATGAATATACCCAGAAGGATGATGAAGGCAACCAAAGGCATGACTACCTTGATATCGCCCCAATCATACTTTACGCCTCCAAAGGATAGCGCGATGAACAAGCACGCAAGAGCTGGCACGAAGACGACATTTCCGACCAGATCAAGCTGGCCTAAGATCTCTCTCCAGGACATTTCTTTGCTGAGGTTGGTTCGAACGTCTGTCAGAAAGAGGCAGCTTGCAACAAGCGCGACACCTCCTAGCGGAAGATTGATCCAGAAGCACCATCGCCAGCTGTGGGCTCCATTAGTTTGTGTTTTGCAAGGAAGGTCGAATCCCGAACATACCCCAGATGCTGTGTCGTAACACCACCTAGCCAAGTTAGCTGAGCCAGGTCACTCGTACAAGTCCATGCGACTCACCTATTAAAGGTGCCGCAATGACTGCAATCGACTCAACCGCAGCAAGACTTGCAGTCCAGACAGGTCGTTTCCGCAAGGGCAGCATATGTACTATCAGCGTAAAGCAACCAGAGACCACACCAGCAGTACCAAGACCAGTCACTGCTCTGCCGAGCACCAGCATGCGAGATGTCGCCGCAGCTGCCGAAAGTACAGAACCCACGAGGAAGATGCAAACCGATGCCAAGAACACCCTTTTCACGGAGAAGAGCTTGTACAACTTTCCAAATAAGAATTGAAAAGATGAAGAGCATAATCTGTACGCGGCCGAATACCATCCAACATCTGCAATGCTATGAAAGTGGTTCGTTATGGAAGGCAGAGCTGTTGCCAGAATGTTTGCATCTAGACCTCCCAGGATCAAGACCAAGCTCATCGAAAGGATAATCAACCAGAACTTGGCGCCAGTCGGATACTGATGCTCTGCTTCAGCTATTTGTCTGCCATCTAATGACTCGGTGTGACTCTCCTCAGGTCTCTGAACCGCAAGAGATTGGAGTTGGATGCTGTCGATGTCCTCTAGAGGTGTCGTAATCGTTTCAGTGGCAGTGGTCGACTGCGATGGATTCAAGAACAGCAAATGCAAGATACGCAAGTAGACTGCAAAAGATGCAGTCAGAAATGGAGGCTTATCATTAAAGCCTACAGTGCGGACGGAGCTCGTATCCTCTATTCCGAACTCCTTCGCTTTATTCCGAGAAGTGCCTCATTGTGCGAGCACTACCACAGCTGCGCTGCTGAACAATCTGCTCGCCATAAATACAAAATATGTTGTCAACGATCACAATACGGCACAGTATCGGTTTATCGATGTCGCTGCTCAACCACGTGACGCGAAACTCAGTGCTAGGACCCATGCCAAACTTTAAGCTGTACAAGCATGTCGTGCGCAAACCATGCTCAGCTACCGCACCCTGCCGGACGTGGATGACCTTGTGAGTAACATTACGGTTTCGGCATTTGAGATCAAAGCTGCCTTTCACTGGTCGGTACCTGGCACCTCATCGCAAAAGAATACCACGACAGCATGCTCCTTCTGGGGATCCATGGAACTTGGCAGGGTCATTTGATTGCAGTCGATGCTTCTCTCGTTGTCGATACAAAGTCAAGGGCGGCCGTCTACCTTCGTCAGGATGCTTTCGCAACGTACGGATTTAGAGGACTGGTCGATATTCTGAAGCGATGCTCGCACGCTTGCCATTCGTTTTGACCTCACTGGTTGCAGTAGTCGCTGCTGTGGACCTCAAAAATGACATCAAGTACTCGCAAGCAGCCAACTCTGATCCAACTCCTGTAGCTGCGGATCCGGAAAAGCCAGTCACACTCACACGAACTGTCGTGCCAAATCCAGCAAAGACCGGAGCACCTGCAACGAACGGCACATCTCTTTGCAAAGATGTACAAGCGAAAGGAGTTCAAGGTGACTCGAGAAAAGCAGAAGCCATCAAAGAGGCGTTTATGCATGGGTACAATGCATATCGGAAGTACGCGTTCGGCTTTGATGAGATCATGCCTCTGAGCGCAAATGGCACCAACAATCGATACGGATGGGGTCTGACGATTGTTGATTCAATCGATACAGCTATCATTATGGGCTTGACAGATGTGGTCCAGGAAATGCTGCAGTTTATCTCGCAGATTGACTTTACAACTCCTGGCACAGGAGATGAGCCGATACAGCTATTTGGTAAGGAATGCTATGCTGGATCTCATCTGGACAGATCGTGCTGATCTCGTGGCAGAGACGAATATCCGATACATCGGAGGCTTGATTTCAGCCTACGATTTGCTCAAAAGTGGCCAGTTCTCAAGCCCAGGTCAATATGACGAACAGCAGGTGGATCTTTTGCTTGATCAAGCCAAGAAGCTTACAGACAAGGTGGCCTATGGCTTCAACACACCAACAGGCATTCCAGCTGTTTTCGTCAACTTCACAACCAACGAGCCACTGTACGACACGTACCAAGATCCTGCTACCAACGTCACCTACAACTCCACGAATTCTGCTAGCATCGGCACCTTCATCTTGGAATTTGCGCGTTTGTCGGATCTCACTGGCAATAACACTTACCGTGAATTGGCTGAGCGCGGCAACAGCTATCTTGTGAATCCGTCACCGCCACCAGTATTTCCAAGTCTGGTTGGCACACAGTTTGATGTCGACACTGGGAATATGCTGACGTTCAACGGCGGTTGGCAGGCTGGAGTTGACAGCTTTTTGGAGTACTTGATCAAGTACTTCCAGTATGCGGTCACAGAGACAAGCACGGCATACAAAGAGTTTTGGCTAGATGCTACCAAGTCTACGATCGACAATCTGGCTCTCCATCCTTTTGGCCACCCTGAGCTGACATTCGTCTCCCGCCAGAGCCGGAATGGTTCGATTGAATGGCTGGCGGATGATTTCTCGTGCTTTGCCGGAGGCGGATGGTTGCTTGGTGGTGCACTTCTTGGCAGGTCAGAAATCTCGCAGCTCGGTATGGCGTGGACCGATGGCTGCCACCACACTTATAACACCAGTACCACTGGTCTTGGTCCTCTGGCATTTGCGTGGTTCAATGAGAAGGGTGGAGCGTTCGACCCCACAGACGTCAACGACGCAGCTTTCCAGAAGTCGCAAGCTGCAAGGGGGTACTTCCTTCCCGCGGGAGTCGAGAATTGGTTCTCAAGACCTGAACCTATCGAGAGCTTGTTCTATGCGCACAGAATCACCGGCGATCCTCGATGGGCGGAGTATGCCTGGACTGTCTTCAAGGCGATGAACACCACGTCTCGAACGAACATTGCTTGGGCAGCAGTCAACAATGTGGACATGCCGTATGGTGGAAGTATGAGCGATGCTCTCGACTCGTAAGTGTAATGAACCGGCCGTGAAGCTTTGAAAGCTAATAGTGACCTCCAGGTTTTTCTTCGCCGAAGTGCTGAAGTATCTATATCTGACCTTCACAGGTCCGGAGGTGATCAATCTCTCGGAGTGGGTGTTTAATACCGAGGCACATCCTTTCGCAACCTCTTGCTCAGGGAAGGCCACTTCAAAGGCGCCCTCAAAAACTCCGCAGGGTCATACAGGTGCAGGAAGCCAGCACCATCGAAGACAGCATCCATAGAAGACAGTCGATAGGCCAGAACGGGAAGCATCTTGCTGACAGTATCGAAATTGACCAGGTATCGCTCAATTCGTTTCTCTCCGAGATCTGGTAACGCTGCATTCCCGCTAAGCTCCAGAAACTTCCTCCCATAGCATGACGGACCTCCGATATCCTCCTCTGACTAATCCTCGGGTGGTCACATCGAGGTCCATTTTCGCAATATGCTCTGGACCAAGATCGACAGGCAATACTTCCTTAAAGCCACGCTTCTCGTACCACTTCCCATTCCAAGGTACATCCGGATACGTAAACAGCGACACTCTGGCTGGGCTACCGCTGGCCTTTGCCTGCTCACGCGCGCAGTCGAATACAGCACTCAATAGCAGACCACCAACACCTTTACCATTGTGTTCTAGATTTACCGAGACTTCGCGAATCGTGATCACAGAGTCCATTGGGAATGCTGCAATGAAGCCAACGGGGTCTCCACTGCTGTTTTCTTCGGCAAGCCAGACTCGTCCTTTCTGTAGCCATTCTGCTACTACTTCTGGTTCAAAGATTTTCGCTCCGCCTTCGCCAATGTCTGCGAGCTGGGGGATTAATTTGAATTTTGCTTTTGCGTTGTGGTGAATTCGATCTAGTGCTTCTGCATCAGCGAGAGTTACTGGACGGATTGTGTATTGAGTCATGGTCGATATCTTCTTCTCGGCATTGGAGAAGATGAAGCAGAGGAATCCTGATATTTATCTGTGTGACGTTCTACGGCTGAGAACCACTTTGACCGAATCACTCGGATGTCTTCCGAACTCCAGGCATACAGCTGCCGTCAGTCGCCAGACCTGCCAACTCTACGAAGCAGGCCATTCACTTCAACTGCCGAAGTCGGCGATGAGTGGGCTGCGCGGGGGAACCAATTCAGTTCGGAAAACGAATGCAGTATGTAAAAGGCATTGACTCGGTACGACTTCCAGCGACATTGGACTGTTGGCATTCGTATTTTATCATGGAGAAGATCGATCATTCACATTCCTTTCTCCTCCTTTGATCTAACCTGAACACTACAATAGCCAATATGTCAGTCACCCACGCAGCAAACGGTCCAACAGTTCCTCCACCAGCGAAAGGCGGCAAAATCTTGGTTCTTCCAGGAGACCACATCGGACCAGAAGTCGTAACAGAAGCCCTGAAAGTTCTCGACATCATCGAAGAAGCCACCGGAACGAAATTCGAACGAGACTTTGATCTTTGCGGAGGATGTTCTTTAGACAAGCATAAAGACTCCGTGACCGAAGAAGTTCTTCAGAAATGTGAGAAAGTCGATGCAGTGTTCTTCGGTAGTGCTGGTGGACCGGAATGGGGAACTGCACAACCAAATCCTGAGAGTGGGTTGTTGAGGATTAGGAAACGGATGCAGGTAAGACGCATCAGTGTTGAGTCTGGAAACAAGACAATACTGATTGATTTCGATATCAGATCTTCGCAAACCTCCGCCCCTGTAAATTTGCCTCAAAAACAATGATCGAATGGTCACCCATCAAACGCGAAATCATCGAAGGTGTAGATTTCATGTTAATCCGAGAGAACTGTGGCGGAGCTTATTACGGAAACAAAATCGAAGAACAAGATTACGCCTGTGATCCTTGGGAATACAGTCGTCCGGAAATCGAACGTGTAGCTCGTGTCGCTGGTGCTTTGGCGTTACAGCACAACCCACCACTTCCAGTTTTCAGTGCAGATAAAGCGAATGTGCTTGCCAACTCGAGAGTGTGGAGAAGGGTTGTGACTGAGGTTTTCGAGAAGGAGTTTCCTACTGTTAAGCTTCAGCATCAGCTTGCGGATAGTTTGGCGATGTTGTTTATTACGAAGCCGAAGGCTTTTAATGGTGTGATTGTTACCGACAACACCTTCGGCGATATTCTGTCAGATGAGAGTGGTGGTCTTACTGGTTCGCTTGGTCTACTTCCGAGTGCGTCGTTGGCGGGAGCTCCGGGGACGAATCTTGGGCAGAATAGCGTTGGTGGTGTCATTGGTCTTTATGAACCTGTTCATGGTTCTGCGCCGGATATTTCTGGGAAGGGGTTGGCGAATCCTGTTGCGCAGGTTTTGAGTTTGGCGATGATGTTGAGGTATTCGTTTAATATGCATCGGGAGGCCGATATCGTTGAGGATGCTGTTGCGAAGGTTTTGGATGCGAAGAAAGATGGTGGGCTGGAAGTGAGGACGGGCGATTTGGGTGGTAAGGCGACGACGAAGGATATGAGCGAGGCGATACAGGGTGAGGTCAAGCGGCTGCTAAAGGAGAGGGCATAAGCATGTATCGCTTCGCAAAGAGTATAATACTAAGGATGCACATACTCACGCAGCTAGCGCAGCATGTAAGCTTTCACCTCTGAAAGTGAAACGTCTTTGCATGTGAAAGGACGGTCCGTGCCGAATGTAGCTGCCTTGACATTTCGAAGCCAAAATGACTGCGAACAGTCTCTCAGAAAAGTCATGATCAAATCATCAACATCAAAACAGGCGAAGACTTTCTTCCGCATCCAAAAGCAGGTCTGCAACACTACGCAAAACCGCACTGCTTCGCACCGACCTGATCAGACACAGTCATCTCCTACGAGATGGACTCGATCACTCATGACGCTTCCACCATGATGACTGGCTCAGTCAGCGATGCCAATGGACTCGAGGTTGCTACGATAGCTCCTTGCTACCTGCTCGACATGGCCGCAGAGTTGCGCAACAACATCTACGAGCTCGCCTTCATCACAAACGAGACTGAAGTCGACCTTCTCCACAGCAAGCCACCTTCTTCGGCGCTTCTGCGATGCTGCAAACAGATCAGCAAGGAAGCAACTGGCATCTTCAAGACCTCCATTCGCGACTACTACGAAAACAAGCATTTCCTCCTAGCCGTGAATCGGGACGAGGCACTCATCAAGTTCGACCAGGCTGCGAGAACTTTCGACTTGCATATTATGAAACACCTTCGCCTCGAATTTGACTACACAATAATTGGAGTCCGTAAGGTGTTCAAGTACGCAATCGATATGAACAAGTCTCTCTGGCACTTCGAAAATCCTGGTCAAGGTCCTGCATTCGACTTCGTCTTCGTTCATAACTTGGTACCAGCATCGATTTTTTCGCGGTGCCAGGAGAGAGCGAGGCGGAATGTGATGAGAATCTGGCCATGCTGGTGGAAGACCTGGGATACTCGGTGGTCACTCGCATCAAGGACCAGTATGAAGCCTTCTGCAGACTGAGATTGGGACTTACCAGATGAAAACCACAGGAATGCAAAGCCAGAGTTGGGAGGGCAACATACGCTCAAGCCAAGCAGGATGTCAAGTTGGACCAGAAGAGGAGGTCGGCGCACGGCGGCTTAGCGCGTACTGGGAAAATGTGAGAGCAGGAGTCTGGATATCAGCGGAACAGAACGCTGCTGAGTCGTGGCTTTCGGGATGTGGCTCTTATTGCATTCAGAATACTAGTCATCTCCATCAAGGCTCGTTGTCCTCGATGTGTATCTTAATAGACCCCGAACCACGATCTGCCGAAGCTTCCAGTGCATCTCGTGCTTGCTCCAGAGTGTAGCGATGTGTCACTAACGGTTGTAGATCAATAACCTTGTGCTGCAATAATCTGATTGCCCATGGCCAGGAGTGGTGGTATCTGTTAATGAACTTGAGGTCAACCTGTAGCATGTCAGCGCTCTACTCATACCCCTCTCGTCACGCAGTCGACTTACCTCTGCCAGTGAAATGTGCATGAAAGGAATCTCGTTCATGATCGGCTTTCCGACACCAATCACCATGACTTCTCCTGCTGCTCTTGGGAGATAGCAAGCTGTTACCACACTTTGTTGCACACCTGTGCACTCGTAAACGACTCTCGGCTGATCAGCGCCGGCGTCTATACAGGTCTGAACAATGTCCTTGGCGGTCTCCTGGGCACTCTTCTTCGGATCAATCTGGAAAGGTATGCAATTTGGCATCCACTCCTTGGCGAATTTCAATCGTCCGGCATCGAGATCAGTGACGATGATCGGCGCAGCACCACTGGCTTTCGCAACAGCCAAAGCACACATTCCAATCGGCCCGGCACCACAGATCACGGTTGGCTCACCCAATTTGATAGGAGCTCGTTCGAAGCCATGAAGGACCACACTCAGAGGTTCAAGAAGGGCTCCGTCCGAGTATGAAAGGTTATCTGGAATTTTGTGCAAGAACTTCGATGGGTGAACATGCCACCTTCGAATCGAGCCTGAGTATGGAGGTACACCAGAAAAGGCCACATCTGCGCAAAGATTGTAATCGCCGCTGGAGCATTGGTAGCAGTTATCGCAAGGAACGCCAGGCTCAACCGCCACCCTGTCGCCAGGTTTGAGGTGCTTCACATTTGCGCCAGACCAGACTACTTCTCCAGCGCCTTCGTGACCCAAGACATGAGGACAGTCGACTATCAAGGGGCCGATCCGCCCAGTGTGCCAGAAATGAACATCAGATCTGGCGCTTGTCAGCACAAGGAACTTCGCTATCGTTGTCTGCATATAACATACCCGCAGATGCCATTACATCGCATCCGCACGACACAGTCATTGGGACCTGGATTTAATTCCGGCGAATCGCCCATGAAGATCTCTCGCTTCTCATTCGTGTATAATGCCGGATTTGCCTTGTCCGGCATGAAAGGCTGAATGTGAGGTGTTGTGCCATTGACACCATTCGTCTGATCTTGTTCCTGTCCCATGTTGCTGATATATGCCGCTATATTATTGCCGTTATAGGCGTAGTATACCAATTTCCTTCCAATCAAAAGCTGGTCATGAAGAAGACGGAAAGAGAGCAGAGTGAGAAGAATACTTGCATTTAGAACTCCGTCATAATCCTCAAGAGCTCCGACTCTAGGCTCTTACTTCTTGGGTACCTGTCCCAGCTTGCGCGTTGCCATTGGCAAAGTTGTCAAGATGATGCCGGCTCCTCACTTCTGAGCTCGTGGAGCTGTCAATGTTCGGCAGTACGGGAATCGCCTCCGATGCCGCAGTGGTCAATGAGGAAAGCCGAAGCACTGGATGACTTCGAGAGCGCTGGCTATCAGCTCAACAATTCTGATGTAATCATGGCATTTATTCTTGATAGCAGTCCATATTTGTGCCACAGTGGACCGTAGAGTCGCTTGTGAAGATATGAGTATCAGCAGAAGGTAATATCGAGAAGAGACTGCCCGACAAGCTGTTCACATCGGCAGTATCGCCAGATGCGAAGGCGTAGCGGCGCTCCTCAGGATCCTGGGTTTCTCAAGCGTGGTCCTCCGGACGTTGTTTGAGTGCAGACAGAAGCAGGAAAACCAGAAAACCAAGAAGATGGTCAAGTAATTCGTGAAAAGGAAATTGTCTCGCACGGATATCCCAGCCACTGACATGATGGCGACTGCTGAAACACCGTAAGCGCAGAATTGAGCACTGGGGGCGCATTTTTGAGCTCAGACAACACAGCAAGAGGCGGGTCAGGAGATGGTAAGGTCGCTGACATCAACATTCGCAGCCACAACAAAACGACAAAATGATAGTCATTCTGGTGATCCAGGCACCGTGCACCAATTACGTCTGAAAGAAAACGCGTGGTGCGCTGATCTGAGTCTTCGAGAAAGCCGGGTCTCACGCACGCGTCAACAAACACAACATGTCGCGAAGTCATCAATTCAGCTCGATTGTGCATCAGCGTATAGACAAAAACACCGAGGCTGAAGTAAGAAGTGTTTCTGGACCTGTTTCATTCTTGAACCCAACGCAAGCGCTTCTCGAGAAGCCAAGTAAGCAGGATGCCGCCACTGGCCTTCGAATGCTATGGAGAGCAAGGGATAATCGAAAAGGGCGACACATGCTGGTTGTGCCATCGGATCAAGCAAAGAATGACTTGCCGCCGGGATCTACTGGTACCAGGGCCATCATGAAGGGCATCTGGCGAATGTTGACAGTATATGCTTGGTGGGATGTTAGCTGGTGGATCGCAGTCTTGTTCACCATCGGCTCAGCAATCTTCGTCGTTTGTGGCTTCTTCTACTGGCTCCCACTTGCAGCACCATCGACTGAGTTTCACAATGAGGGCTTCATCGCGGGCGGAGTCACCGCATTCGTGGGTGCAACGCTGTTCACGATTGGCGGCGTTCTTCTGATAGTCGAGGCCACCAACGAGAACCAAACAGGATGCTTTGGGTGGGCACTTTCAGAGGTATTCTCCCATAGCAAGTCTGACTTTGAGCCTGAGAAGCAAGCTGGTGCTGCGGGCCCACGACCAGCCGACTGCGAGCATCATCATGCCAACGGGCTACATCGTAAAGGACAACCTCAACTCCAGCATCCTGATTCTGGTCGCAAATGGGAATGGTGGCCCAGCTGGCAGGAGCTTGAAACTCACTACTTCCGTGAAATCGGCTTCTGGGCTTCGATTACCGAAGCAGTCGGAGCTATCATATTCTATGTAAGAAAAGCAACCTCGAGCCATTTCTTGACTGACGAACGACTCATAGATAAGCGGAATCATGGCGTTGCCCGGTATATACAACAATACCTCACAGCCAGTGCTTTGGGGCGTTTACTGGCTAGCTTACTTGATCGGCGGCATACTTTTCGTGACCGCTTCACTGCTTTATATGCTCGAAGTGCAACCCAAATGGTACAAACCAGCACCTAAACGAATTGGATGGTGGATCGGGACCTGGAATCTCGTTGGCAGCATTGGCTGGACTCTCAGTGCCTCCTTTGGATACTGCTCGGCGTCCTGGTGCGAGTACCAGAGCGATCTCAGTCTTCTGTGGGCCAGTATTGCATTCTTAATCGGAAGCGCACTCCTGTGGTACGAGGCGATGGACAAGCATCCTGTTAAGATAGCAAAAGCTTCAGGTTGAGCTCTTGACATCTCGGTCCGAGACAGCCCGATAAGCTTTGATCAATACGTCGTTCGGTCTCATGGCATCTGGGGAACCCCATGTTTCTATTTGGAGCCGCAGAATTGGACTAGTTTCAGAGGCGGAAGAATGTCGATCGACCAAGTTCAAATGCCGCGCAAGAGGCTATACTCAATGATGGAGCTGTGGGTGTGCACTTTTCTCCATATTTGGGCCAAGGCCTCGTATTTTGTCCGGGATGTGGAGTGATATGTTCAGGTACGACACTTCGTCCGGTGCCACTTTGAAGAGATATATATCAATGCTAATGTGTCTTCCTGCAGAATCTTCCACAATTCATCCTCATAGTCACCATGTTCCTTCTCAGAGCGCTGGCGCCACTGGCCTTGGCACAACTGGCCGCTGGAGCTACTTTCTTCCCGCTTCTGAATCTCACTGACACAGACGGCAGCTTCATACAGGCTCATGGAGGCAACATCATACAAGCCCACGATGGTGACGGATCGTGGTACTGGTTTGGCGAGAACAAGACTGGGCAAACAACAGGCGGAACTTTCCAAGGCGTATCGTGCTACAAGTCCTCAGATCTGTCCACGTGGGAGAACCAAGGACCAGTGCTCTCACCCATAGCGAACACCAATATCTCCAGCGAGCGCATTGTCGAGCGACCGAAAGTGCTATATAACGAGAAGAACTCGGAATATGTCATGTGGTTCCATGGCGATTCATCGAACTATGGAGCAGCACAAGTTGGTGTTGCGACAAGCAAAACGATCAATGGCCAATACTCGTGGAAAGGCAACTTCAAGCCGTTCGGCAACGACTCTCGCGACATGACTATCTGGAAAGACCCAGACAACAGTCAGGCATACTTGATCTTTGCGACTTCAAACAACGCCGACTTCCAGATTGCCACGCTTGACGACGATTACTACAATGTCACGGAGGCTATCTACACCTTCAGAAGTGTCTACCAGGAAGCACCAGGTGTATTCAAAATTGATGGAAAGTACTATCTGCTGTTTTCTCCCCAGGATGGTTGGACGCCCACAGATAATGGCTACCATGTAGCGGACTCTATGTCTGGACCTTGGACGGATGCGACACTGTTGCATCCTAAAGGCGCTTATGCATATTTGACGCAGAATGCCTACGACATCACTATCAATGGCTCCTCGGACACATTCTACTTGTACCTCGGAGATCACTGGAATGCGAATGCTCTTGGAACCTCCACTTACGCTTTCTATCCAGTGCTCTACAATGGCACCGGTCTGACGTTGCATCCTACTGGCGGATGGACGCTGGATGTGGCAACCGGAACTTGGGAAGACCTTCCTTTCACAACGATCACGGCAGCTAACTCCACGACGTCCAACGCCACTTTAACCGAATGCGACGATGGATGTGCTGGCGGCATGGCTGCGAACATGACTTCATCATTCACATTTACTTTCACATGGGATGGTAGTGAAGGCGAAAAGGTTGTGCAAATCCTCTACACCTATCCTGGAGCCAAAAATGCTTTCAGACACATTGTAGGCACTGTTGATGGACAGGCCGTGAAAGGATGGGCTAGCCTCGAAACCACGAGAGCAAACACATTTGCCCAAAGAGCTCCTTTGCCAATGACTTTGAAGTCTGGTTCGAAGGTTGAGTTGAAGCTGGTTGACTTTGATGGCACAGCGTTCCTCGTGGACGGAGTCGAGGTCTATGACAGAACTTGAGCAGATCTATAGCAATGCAAGCGAAATGTCTATTTGCAACATTCTTCTCGTATCATCGTTGCTGAATATGCCGCGATATTGCCACTGTCAATATTTGATGCATAATTCATTCACTCGCCTTGTATTGCGCCGAGGATACTCAAAGCAGTGGAGCTCGCGATCAACCTCGGGTCCACCCCTCGCTGACAACCACAGTATTGACACGCCCGAGGTGAGGCCCGGTAGACGTGTCAGAAGGATTGTATAGATCTGTCTTGTCTTTTAGAATAGGTGAGAGACCTCTCTTCTTTCTCATCGTCATCTCTCTTGCCATTCTTCCCAAGACCTCAAGACTTCCAACATGTCGAACGCACCACCCCTTCCGATCGCAGGCGCAAAGCCCAGACTCCCAGCTTCGCAACGCATCCCTCCAATCGTAGCACCATTCGTCAGTGACAAAGCCAAGAAGCTCCTCGACACGATCGAAAAATGGATCGACGAAGAAGTCATCCCAGCCGACGCAGTATACAGCGCACAGACCGGTATCGGCGATGAGAGATGGGAAGGTCATGGCTCCATCCTCGACGATCTGAAGAAGAGGGCGAGAGAATTAGGATTGTGGAATATGTTTTTGCCTAGAAACCATTACGCCAATCTCGCGGAATATGATCAGTATGGAGGTGCTGGAGGTTTCACGAATGTGGAGTATGGTTTGATGGCTGAGCTTTTGGGGAGAAGTAAGCTGGGCAGCGAGGCTTGCAATTGTGCTGCTCCGGATACGGGAAACATGGAGGTTATTGCAAGGTATGGCACACATGAGCAGAAGCAAAAGTGGTTGGCGCCTTTGCTTGCTGGAGAGATTAGGAGTGGTTTCTTGATGACTGAGCCAGGTAAGGTGATTCGTGAAGAGCTGAATTGAATTGGAAAGCTGATAACTGCTAGACAAGGCAAGCTCCGATGGAAGCAATATCAGCCTTGATATTCGACAAGAAGGAAATGAGATCGTTCTCAACGGCAGCAAATGGTGGAGTTCAGGAGCTGGAGATGATCGATGCAAGATTTACATTGTTATGGGTCTGAGCGACAAGAACAGCCAGGATCGATATAAGCGACAGAGTATGGTACTCGTACCAGCTGACGCTAAGGGTCTGACTGTGCATCGAATGTTGTCGGTCTATGGCTACGACGAGTAAGTACAGTTGGGGAGCGGACAGGAGAAGGCGCCTAGCTGACCAAAAACAGCGCACCCCATGGCCACGGTCACATCACTTTTACTAATGTCCGCGTGCCGATGTCGAATCTGCTTCTCGGGTTCGGTCGTGGAAACGAAATCATGCAAGGACGTCTTGGCCCAGGCAGAATCCATCACGCGATGAGATCGATCGGTGCTGCAGAGGTCGCTCTCGAATGGATGATCGCTCGTCTCAACGATGACAGGAAGATTCCTTTCGGCAAGCCTCTGCGAGAACATGGTGTCTTGCTTGAGTGGGTTGCCAAGTCCAGAATCGAAATCGATGCAGCTCGATTGATCGTTCTCAACGCTGCGATCAAGATCGATTCGGGCGATGCGAAGGCCGCGCTTGTCGAAATTGCTCAAGCCAAAGTGATTACTCCAACGATGGCATGCACTGTCATCGACCGAGCTGTCCAGGCTCACGGAGCGATGGGAGTATGCCAAGATACTCCTCTGGCAAACTCTTGGGCACACATCAGGACGATCCGTATTGCCGATGGTCCAGACGAGGTGCATTTGAACCAGATGGGTCGAAGAGAAAACAAAGCACGAGCGCAGGAGTGTAGGGAGAGAATCGACAGACAGAGGAAGACGACCGAAGAGCTGATGAGGAAGTACAATGTTGAAGACAAGCAGCTTGGTGGCCGAAAGGTGAAGGGCTTCAACGGATTTGTCAAGTCGAATCTGTAGACGCATCCGGTAACTTCTCAAGCTTGATCGATGTGTAGATCCTCTTCTCTAACCCACGGCCTTGCCTCGTGACGCCCATGATCAAGCCATATGCTCTCTGAGTCATGGTCCTATCCGCTTCTGACTCCCAGTGCACGATCGCACGCGAGGGAAGCGATAAAGGCCGCATGAAGTTCATCTCGATGCTCAAGGGCTCATGTGACAGCCAGCAGACTTCTTGAGCTGTCTCAAAGGTGCTATGAAGAGTCAAATCGCCCTGGAGACACTCTAAGGCAAGAGCAACAACATGACTGCCATGAGCAATGACAGATGGGAAGCCGAATAGCTTAGCTCCAAGCCGAGATACATGAATGGGATTGTAGTCCTTGCTTGTCGCGGCCCATCTCTTCGGGTCTTGTCTCTGAAGTTTTACTTCGACCTCGCCAGATGTGGCCCATGGTCGGCGAGGATCAGGGACTTCCAGCTCTGTCTTTCGATCATCGCCGGCTTCGTATAAAGGTTGAGTAGAGGTAGGCAAGAATTGAAGGAACCACAGCTCTTGCAGCATTACTAGTTCGCTCTCTCTCATAATTTCGACAGTGATGCAGAACTCGACGCCTCTCTTCCGCCGATGGCCAGGCATATCAGCACCACCGAAATTGATGTCATATCCGAGGGTGCCATCTCGAGCTGTGGCCTTGATAGCATTGATGTCTCTACAGAAGCTCGGATTCAATACTTTGATCTTGTTTCGAGTGTTGACAGCACCGAGAGGTTTGATCGGACATCTCCTTTCCACGAGAGCACAAATGACCAGTGGCACGGTTTGCGCTACAAGAAAGAGTGGATTGATCTGATTGGGCTCTGGCACAAGTTCCTTGCGAAAATCGACCCTCAGCGCATCTTTGAACACTTCCTCGTCATGCTCGCCTACATGAAGAAGTCCTTCGGCTCGGATCGCTGGCAGGATGAATTGCTGCGAAGTGCTCGGATCCGCATACAAAGTTGGACTGTAGCTCGGAACATGCTTCAAGATTGCTCTCGCGATGAGCTTGACGATGTCGAAGGCATTGATGTGGTTCGGTGACTTGTCCAATGTAAAATGTGTTGGCTTCCGTCCTGGCGGTCCAGAAGGCTTCTGCCTGAAGAGCATCCAGACCAGGCTAGCTCCGAGCAGGGGAAGAGCGCCTAGAAAGATCTTGAGCATTTCATCGACAAGATCTCGTTATGTTTTGTGCGTGGCTCAAGATTGTGAAGCTGTCAGTCTGTTGTGAGAGGGCTAGACTACGTCATTAGTGTTGTCTGGAGCTTCGTGCTCATACAAGCCGCGTGGGCGAGCGATCGTCTCTTTATTCCTCAGTACGATACTCAGGTATACTTCGACAAGTCTTTTGATCATTCACAAGTTGTGAACGCGAATGGATTGCTCGACACGACATTGGCCGTGAGCCGCCTGCGGCTTAAGTTCTCGACTTGGCAAAGAACGACAGTCAAATCTCAAAGCTGTCGTCGATATATTAGGTCTGCCAATACAAGAAGTTGGAGTGCGAGTATGGTAATGATGAGGTCTGCTTTCCTTTGCCTGGTCGTCAGGGATGAAGAGCAGTAGCAAGGATGATGGGGCCTCGGGGCTATATTTGTTTCTCGGATCTCGGACCGAACCTTCTGCACGGAATCACTTCCTGCTCTCTGACGCTCTTTCTCCTTCTTCATCTCTGACCTTTCACGTATGTGCGATGTATGTACTCTCCGCGACCAATTGATCTGAGTACCAACGCGCATACTACGTAGCTTGTGGAATATCCTGAAGTCTGCATTGATGGTAAGATACAAGAAACGAGTGCCGATGGAGACGCCATCGTGCAATCCTGGTCGAGTATGTGCCTATTTCCGAAGATGAACAATGCCCCTAGTCGGTCATGGCTAGGAACGGCATGTACTCAGTTCCCAAGTGCAAAGGTTTTAGATTTTTGCTAGTTCAGATCCAGTGTTGAGTGTGAGGCTGCGATTCCACAATGCGTTTGGGAACGCGCTATGTCTCTATGGTCTTCTTGCTGCTGCCGCAGACGTGGGCTATAGAGGAGTCTCCAGGGCCTCTACGATATGATGGGCTCATTCTGAGGAAGACTGGCCAGACCGAGACCAATCAGCCGCTGTTCAACGACATTCATCGCTCGATCGACCAGTCTATACTTCGTCAGACCATTTCCTACCTCACTGGAGAGCGGCCGAGCAGAATAGAGCAGTACTTAGCCACGCCTGAACCACTGCTCTTCAACTATGACATCCAGGAAATAGGTCAGAATCTCTTGAAGCACATGATCGAAGCTCAAAATCAGCCACCTACTGCTCCACCAACTACCCCAACGACCGTGTTCCCGCCATTTGCACCGCAGTCGGGCATCTCGGCCATCCTTTTCGCATGGGCTCATTACGTGACTTATGGTGATACAAGGATCCTCAAGGAGAATTATGAGTCTTTCCGAGACTTCCTTGACGAGGCCACTTCTCACGCTCAAAACAACATCCTGATTGACTCCTTGGGCGATTGGGGCGCGAATGACACAACAACACCCAAAGATCTCGTAGGAACAGCGAAATATGCCCAAGGAGCCCATACGATGTTCAAGATCGCGCACGTCCTGGATCATGTGGTCGATAGCTGGAAATACGAAGCCTTACACGAAGACATCCTCGAAGCATTTAACAAGAAGTTCCGGAACGCAACGAACCCAAATGTGATCTCTTATGGATCTGGATCCCAAGCCTCAGACGCACTAGCACTAGATATCGGAGCTGTCAACGCATCAGACCAACAAGCAGTAGAAACTCACGCCAATACAGTATCGATAGGTCCCAACGGATACTTCTGGAGCGTGGGAGCAGCCGGTCTTCCAGCACTGTTCCGCTACCGTGCGATAAACTATACCAGCATGTACCTCCTCAACGAGCTCATGCTAAAGACCGACTATCCCACCAGCTATGGCTATACTCTCGCGCATCCGAATGATGCCGAGCATATAATTTCTGACTATGGCGACACTTGGATCTACAGTCTGGCTGGCATGCGACAGGCAGAAGACTCTATTGCTTGGAAGAGAATCTTGTACGAACCAGTCTGCGTTGAGAACCTCACATACGCCTCCACGCAGTTCAAGTCTGTCAGAGGCTTAGCGGCGGCAACCTGGGAGCGGAAGAATGTCACCTTCGAGTACAATGTTACTGTCCCAGCAACTGCAACTGGCGAGATCACGATCCAAGCTCCCTTGAATAATATCACGATCAATGGACAGCTGTACCAGAACCAGACACTGGCTGGTGTGAAGAGTGTTGGACAAATCGGAACCAAGACTACGATCAAAGTCGGGCCTGGAAACTTCTCCATTACAGCCAAGAACAAGGAAATGTACTTTTGTGGCCAGACATGATGCTCAAAAGGATTGTGTTTTTCTGTTATATGCACAACGTAATCAGAACTCCCGTCTATATGTGTTGCTTTTCTCTTCCATTTCCTCCATGCACTTCCCACTCAATCCGTCTATGTCTATTTCCTTCCTCCTCCGGTAGCTGTTCTGGTTTAGAATGGCCTGCAAGTGCCCTCAACATTGCCTGGAGTCTCGGTATCAGAAGTACCGCCAGCCCGCTGGCAAGCCGATCCCCAGCCATTCTGTTCCAGACCGATTCCGTTCATGTCACGGCAGCTATCGCCGTCCCACTGTTGATCGAGACGTCAGCGCGTGAGTAAGAGTCTCGCCGTCCAAGATCGATACATACCTGCAGGTTTGGCCACTTAGAGCTAAGCTCGTCGCAAGCATCCTTGCCCATATCAGGGTAGTCTTCGCCATTGACCTGGCATTTGCAGAGGCTGCGGTAGCCCTTCTGTTGGCCACCATCGTTTGGGTTTGGGAAGCCTGCTCCGCCGTTGTTGCTGTTACCGTTCCACATTGGTTGACGGTTGTTGTTGCCCCACTGGTTGTTTTGTTGCCAGCTACCGCCACGGTTGCCGTTTAATTGGTTGCCTTGCTGGCCCCAGGCCCCCAGTGTTGCTGAGGAGCGGCGAGGGCTCTGGACACGAGCTTAGTGGCAATTGACTGTGGTCTTTGAGGAAGTATGCTTACGCAGTGGCCAAGGCAAGGACGGAGACGATAGTGAACTGCATATTTGCTTTTGGTGATGGAAATTTGAATGAGACTTGGAGAAGATGGTGTTGTTTGTTGGGAGCTGCTGAGGTTGATGTTGGATCACCATGGCCATTTCAGCGCATCTTTATAGATCAGGACGTCTGCTCTACAGCTTGGCCTGTTCGCATCGATGAATTTGCGTTGCTCGATCACAACGGAAATGCCAGGCTGCGAGCAAAGCATTTCGTGAGCGCTAGGGTGTGTGTGAGTTCATCCATACCAGCGGGAGACACGGACTTGAGGTCGAAACAAAGATTGAATGGCATGTTCCTGCATTGCGCAGAGACATTGCTGGACTTGCATGGACCTCAGATCGGATGAGGCTCGACATTATGGACGGATGACGATCATTCCGTAAAGACTCGACCAGGGCCCACTGCATTGGTGGTACTTCATTGCCTCCAAGACTTATTCTATTGGTGTGGAAAAGCAGGCTGAAGAACCAGAGCGCTGCACTGACAGTCATGGAAGCCACGTGCTTCTCCATCACATCGCGATCACATTGCGACTAGATGTGTTCCTAGCACTTGCGTCAGCATCGCTCTTGGCTCACTTTCTGTGCTACACTCTGCTCATCCATTGACATTCAGCGTTTCTGCCGTCATATTAGAGCTGAGATGAAAGAGAGTAAACTTCGCTCGTGGCAAATGAATGCAATCACCTTGCGGCCACATACAAAGGTCCGATAGTGTCGGCAATGCTGCTGAACGGTCCTCATCGATAGACCCTTCCGCTCAGACAGAGCTCATCTGAGAGAACGTCATCTATGCTCAGAGGGCACGATAGACCCAGAAGCCGACGATACATCGATTGTTTCAGCCACGAAAAAGTTCCATTCTGGTCGATCCGTGGGAATAGACTTTCGGCCAGCAACACGAACGATCCGTCGATTGCCGCTGAAGGACTTGGAACTTATCGCAGCGAGTCGTCCTCGTGGCAACGAAGCTCATTACTGTGCTATGATCAAAGTGGATATTTGTTATGGCGTCTCCGCCATCGCAACCAAAGGTATGGCTCCAAGACCGCTGTCGTCTTGGCCGGACCGTGCTGGTGCTTGGAAGTTCCGGGAGAATGAAAAATAAGTCCTCTCATTGAGAGCAACGTAGACCTATCGAGTTGGTAGACGCGCGAAGGACAAATGACATGCTCATGGAGGATGCTGAAATGTCGGAGAGCAGATCGGCAGGGCTTTCAGCCCAGAGCGCGTGACATACTCGATGGTTAGTCTCGTCCACTTGAGAAATATTGTGAGATAAGGTCAACTATGTGATATGTTCTTGCGATGGTGTCGTTAGAAGTGCAACAGGCCAACAAGTGAAGGAAGTAGCGCGTCGAGATAGAGTTTGAACACTTAGTCAGCAGCTCCACCAAAATTTCATACTGCTCCAACAGAGAACTCGAGCATTCCTCTGCAGGAACCAACATATACGATGGCGGCTGTGAGATCTCTATCGGAAATTCTGACAGAATTCACGACATCCACGGAGACTGCGATATCTGGCTTGCCTGCTGCAGACGCACTACAAGCCTCCGAAAATGGCATAACACTCTTCGACACCAAGAACGAAATCTTTCTCTCATATCTTCAAGCGCTCGCCTTGCGGAATTTAAACGTCATACGCAGCATCAAGAATGGAACTGATGCCGAAGGAGCGCAAAAGCTCAGCACCGAAATCACTAAGAAATTGGTGGAGCACAGAGTCTATTTGGAAAGAGGCGTGAGACCAATTGAGCAGAAGCTCAAGTATCAGGTGGACAGGGTTGTGAAGCTCGCGGATGATGAGGAGAGAGCATCGCAGCAGAAAGCTACACAGAATGCGAAGAACAACGACCACGCTAAGGAAGATAAGAGCGACGACGAAAGCAACACAGACTCGGTTTCAGACAGCGAGGCAGAGCTGGGAGGAGACATGGTCGGACATGCACCAAAACTCGCTACCATGACGGCCGGACAGCAAAGAGACGCAAAATCTGCTGCTCGGGCGAAGAGTCAGGAAGACGGCGTATACAGACCTCCACGCATTTCTGCTACAGCCATGCCGACGACAGATCGGAGAGAGAAGGCTGAGCGCAGACCAGCTAGGTCTGGAGTGCTGGACGAATATGTCTCCAATGAGCTGTCGCAAGCACCTCTTGCGCAGCCAAGTGTTGGCAGCAATTTGGCTGCCGGCGGCCGACAGAGCAAGAACGCGAGACAGATGCGCGAGGAAGCCGAGAGGCGGGAATACGAAGAGACCAATCTTGTGCGTCTGCCGGCTATGTCTAAGAAGGAGAAAGCGAAAAAGGGTCTTGGCCGTCAGCGTGATGGTGGATTCGGAGGTGAAGAGTGGAGAGGCTTAGGCGATAGTTTGGACAGAATTGGTGATTTGACTAAGAGGAAAAGCAAAGATAGTGCTCTGGATAAGAGCCGGAAGAGAAGAGCAGTGGAAGATGGACCGAGAGGTGATGGTATCGGCGGCGCCTTTGACATGAAGAAGCGAAGGCTGTCGAAAAAGGGTAGAATATAACCCTAGAACTCCGGGAATCCTACTCGCTGAACTAAGGTACCCAGAATCGGACTGCTCAATCCAACGTCCCAGGCTACCCAAAATCCGCTTGCAGTGTCCCGCAGACCAACCTTCACCGATACCTCAGGCTCTGGCTATCCGATGATCTCAATAAATCTATCCCTCACTCACATCCTCGCAGTACTGGTACGGGCACGCCTCCGATATTTACGTATTCCTCGCAGGGACACTGTTCTGCATTCCCGTCACAGAGAGGATACTGCTTAGCATTTGCGACACTCATAATGCTTCGCAGCGTCAGTCAGCAGGAAGAACACTCCTCGCTATATGCAGGGACATACGCCGCGATGATGGTAAAGATGGTCAAGGTGATTCGTGCCATAGGAGGGCGTAGACTTGGCTTCTCAGCGGAAGATGTTGTATCTGTCAATCAGATCTACGATATCTACTGATCAAGTGGCCTGCTATATAGCAGTCAACCCCTCTGGAACATATGAAATTCAGCGAACACAGGACGCTCCAACGGTATGTCCAAGCCTGGCCGTGCGGAACTCCACCAGTGCTTTGCGAGGCCCCGGTCGAATTTTTCATCCGTCTCTAGCATTGTGGCTCACATGTGCGTTGTCCACTAGGGTCGTTGAAACATGTCAAGCAGGGGCATTGCGCGACCTCGTCGCAGAGGTGAAGCTGAGGTATTGCGTTGGCGACTCCCACGAGACTTTCATGTGTCAGTAAGTAGAGTCTCGCCGTTGTTCGGATAACCTACTGCAGAATGGTAGCAATGACTCTCATTGTGATCCGTGCCATTTTGTTGATCGTATTGTGTAGTAGTCTGGCGTAGTAAGGCACATACATCGTGACTTATGTATCCTGAACTGTGATTACGCGGAAATCATGTTGCGGAATTCCCTGCATCAAATGTGTTGGCTCCGACGACAAATAGAACTGCTTCTGCCTTTTCCCGGAGATGCGGTTCATCATCCTTCGCGGCCAGGATTTGCTTATATACCTTGCTCCTAAGCCCCAGGTCGCTTACTTCTCGCTTTACACTGCTCCATCCTACATCTCCTCGGACAACCATGGCCGATGACACGGGCTTTCTACCAGTCCATCATCTCAACACTCTGTCCCAGGGCCGCAGAAGCATTTTACAACCAGGTTAGGGAATCCAGTCGAGTAATCGGTGAAGTAGCAGGGACAAGCTGGAACTTTATCACAATCAGGAGTCGAGAGAGTTGCAGTGGTTTCTCCGATGACCCTTCAACACGTCAGTACGTAGTAAGTTGACTACGTCGTTGTCTGGATGGGACCTACGCCAGGATGGTCACACCGACTTTCATGGTGATCTTTGCCATGATCTCTGAATGGTGGCATATGAGCAGGATAGCAGCGGGGCTTGATGGCTCAACGTCGTCGATAACGACACGATTTATGATGTCGAGAGCCCAGCCGCGCGGGAATCGTGCTGCGGAGCTCCACTGGTGCTTTTCGAGACATTGAGCATGATTCTGTAAGTAGACTGAGCTCATTTTACGCCGAACGACACGGCCGTGAAGACCCTCAAGCCAGGACCTTTGTGTATGTATGGTAGGTCGACTTTACTCCATCGGCATGATCGATGTCATGATGAGCCTGTGACGATCCTACTGGCAGCGTTCTACGCGATGGTATCCTGTATGGCTCCTTGGCCTGAGCAACTGTAAGGATTCTCGAGAGGGTTCGCGGCTCCTTCATTCAGATCAATGCTCGGTGTAATGTTCTTTGCTGATCGGCATATTCGAATCTGGTAGAGAGCATCCTGAGTCTATGAGTGATTTTTTGTGCGAGAATCTAAATGGCCGAGGAGGATGATATGATTACACCAAAGACTGGGTTTTCTCCCTTTCAGCGTGCTTTGCTACAGAACGGAGATACTGGGTTGAAATTCATGCCATCCTGAGACGCCAGAAGGTAGGATCCGAGGCTGAACAGAGGCCAGATAGAGGATAGAGTGGCCTAGACAATAGCAAGGTTGAAAAATAGATGCGCCATTCCTGTCCGCAGCTCTGTGCATCGGGAAATGGCTAGATCATCAGATCTCGCGAGTACCGGTAGAGAGCCAGTTGTACGTGCTCAATGGGGAGTCGCGATAGCTCGGCTAGAGAACGCAGCTTTCATACAGTGTCGAGTTGGTCCGACGTGAACGCGTATACCGTATAACGTGCGTATGAATCTGGAAGGGAAACATGGACGTGTCGATTGCTCCGGAAATTGGACTTGGTTCAGCCAAGCATTGCATCATGCTGACAAGGGCCGTTGACTTCGACAGCAACGCGTGTAGCCAGATCTCCTCCTCTTCATACCACTTTGCCGGCACTCATATGTCATGAGGGTACTTCGAGAGCAAGGTCAATCACTCGTGTTGTCTTGGAATGAACAGATAAGTATGGCTTCTTTCGCAGGCATCTTAGTTGAACACAATAGCCTCGAATTCAACGATCGCTACTCACAGACAGCAACACCAAGAATCGTTCGCGACATCCTATAATTACGACTTATGGAGCTTAATCAGGTCTTCGAGTATCGGGGCTGGACAATCAACTATGCTCTAGTAGAACCGACACCAAGAGTGGGATCGCAGCCAGATGACCTGAAATCTGCGGTGTTTGTGCATGGCACGCCATGGTCATCTGTAACGTTTTCGCCAGTAGCGAGAACATTGTTGGCACGCGGCTCACACAGGGTACTTCTCTACGACTTGCCAGGCTATGGTGAATCGCAAAGATACGAGCCCATCGAGTCGCACGTGGAAGAGACCGAACAAACACATTTCGAAGGAGACACATCAGTGCGATTCCAGGCCGAGGCGCTTTCTGAGCTTCTGCAGCACCTGGAACTTGACGGCAAGAATGGAAATAGAGCTCCTGCGGTAATCGCGCACGATATCGCTGGAACGATCGCTTTACGAGCACACCTCATTCACGGCTTATCATTCTCGAGCCTGCTTCTTATGGACACCAATACAGTCCTGCCGTGGGGCGATGGATTCTACAAGCTCGTCCGCTCTGAGCCGAGTCTCTTTCTCCAGCTTCCTCACGACATATACGAAGCCATGCTTAGAGCTGTTATCAGGAGCGCGACTTTTAACCCCGACAAGCTCAAAGCAGATTGGGAAGAGCTGCTGGCGAAGCCATGGCTGGCTACAATTGAGAGCACACCAGAACAGCAAAAGCAAGCCCAAAGGAGCTTCGTGAGGCAGATTGCACAGGCCAACGATGAAGATGTTGCTGAGATGTTGGACAAAAGCATGTATAATCAGGTCTCTTGTCCAGTGAAGATATTATGGGGCGAACACGATCAATGGATACCCAGGGAAAAGATGGAGAGCCTCGCAAGTATGCTCGGAGACTCCTTGAAGGAATTCGTCGTCATTCCTGAAGCTGGACATCTAATCATGGTTGACCAGCCAGAGAGAGTGGCAATCGAGGTCTTTTCATGGCTGTCTAAGCAATGACACATTTTTAGCTGCTTCGATTGATACAGAAACAGCAAATGGCTCATCCACCGAGGACCCAGATCGAAGAAAGCGAGAATGCAGCTGCCTCGAGCAAGGTCTTGAGAAATCATGAATCAACGGCTCCTTGGTTGTCACTAATGTAATAATGCATTTTGCTTCACAGTAACTTTCACCTTTTGGTTCATCGCATCTCCCTTGATGCATGATCGGCATGCACGCCAAGAGTGTGAGCCGACCCCTGCAGTTCCACCGATCAGGTAGCTGATAGCTGACATAGTTCCAAGGGAATAATATGGACTGAAGACGAGGTGTGCGGACAGCGGAATAGAGAAACAAGACCTGAGCAGCAAGAGAGCTTCGGCAGGGCGACTGCTTCAACTACGACCATCTCTTCGTGATCAGCACTACCAGTGCTTGATCAGGATAGGACTTGGAGACAGCTCACCCTGCTTGTGCCACCGCTTCCTCGTCAAATGTTCTTGGCCATCGGTCTTCTGGCCCCACAAAGTACAGGGCTGAAGGAGCTGAAAGTACGGGTCGAATCGAAGAGCTGATATTAGCAACTTAGAGACACGTCCATGCGTCTTTGCATACTCTTCAATTCACTGCTCGTCCGTACTTCATCACAATGCTCCACTACACGATCGTTCTCTCACTCACTTCACTGGGGTTGATACTGCTTCTCGCTCAATGGCTGCGCCTCAAAACACCAAAGCTAAGGCTACCTCCTGGTCCCAAGCCCGTTCCGCTATTTGGCAATGTCAACGACCTGCCGCCCACAGGAGGCCGTGACTGGGAGTTTTGGTACCAGCACAAACAGCTCTATGGCCCAATCAGCTCAGTCACTGTATTCGGCACGACTATCGTAATACTGAACGACTTAGAAGTGGCCACGGAACTGCTCGAGAAGCAGTCCAATGCCAGCTTGAATCGACCACATCTGAATTTCCTCATGGGCTTGTAGGTGCGTCCTTTTTGATCAGATTCATTGACTGACATTCCACTAGATGCGGCTGGGCACATGTGGTCTCACTTCTGTCCAGCGGCCATCGTCTGCGAGCCTCACGAAAGCATTTCCACTCCGTGATGGGAACGCAGCAGAATCTCGCACGCTTCCTGCCATTGCAAGAGGCCGAAAGCCACCGCCTGTTACTACGTACGCTGAGGCAACCGGACAGCTTCTTGAAGCATATCCGAACAGAAGTTGGCTCAATCATCCTCAAGCTCGCCTATGGCTACACGGCCGCCACTGATCAGCCTGATCCTCTGATCGAACTTTCCGACTTGACCCGTCGACATGCCGGAATAGGTGCGCAGCCGGGCGCTTGGGCAGTTGATTATATTCCTGCTTGTAGGAGTTCCAACTGCATTCTTCGAAAGCTATCAACATTAACATGTTGCAGTGAAATATGTGCCAGACTGGTTTCCCGGAGCAAGTTTTCAGCGAACTGCGAAGGACTTCAGAGGGAAGATTATGGAAGCTATATACCGACCTGCAAAGTTCGTGGAACATGAGATGCAGAAAGGCACGAATGAGCCTTCGTTCCTCTCGGTGGTCCACGAGCAAGCTGGCGAGAAGCTCAGTGCTGAAGAACAGGACATCGCGACCTATTCTGCTCACTCGCTGTATGGTGGCGCCTCCGATACTGTGAGCTGGCTCAGATGCATTTTCAGATCTGCGCTAATGCATGTCGAAGACTGTCAGTACGCTTTCGACCTTCTTCTTGATGATGGTCTTGCATCCTGAAATCCAGCACAAGGCACAAGCCGAGGTGGACAGTGTGGTAGGGAAAGCCCGACTGCCAGGCGTTGAACATCGTGATCGTCTACCTTATCTGCAAGCAATCATCAAAGAAGTGTTGCGATTTCACCCGGTAGCACCAACCGGCCTCCCGCATCTGATGGCTGCAGATGCTACATGCGCAGGATATGATGTTCCCCAAGGAGCCATGGTCATAGCGAATCTATGGTAGGATTTCAGTGCCGCTGTTGACGAAATGAGACTGATTGATTGCAGGGGCATCGGACGAGATACATCACTCTACACTGATCCTCACCTCTTCCGACCGGAACGCTTCTTAGGTGATCGACCAGAGCTCGATGCGCGAGCCTGGGTCTTTGGCTTCGGGCGACGTGCATGTCCAGGCAAGTTGTTGGCAGAGCAGACTATCTTCCTCACGATTTCAAGAGTCTTGGCTCTCTTCGACATTAGCAAGCCGAAAAATGCTGAGGGAGAGCCTGCCGTGCGTTTCGAGCCGGGAATGGTTAGCCAGCCTGAGCCATTTCAGGCAAGTATCAAACCTAGATCGCCAGAGTGCGAGAGGCTCATCGAGCGTGCTGAGAAGATGTATCCGTTGCAGCAAAGTAGTGCCGATACACTACGCGGTATCACAAGCTGGTAGATTGGACTCCCAGAGAGCATAGCACTTGTTCGTGGTTATGTTGCGGCAGTTTCTAGAAATGCTGCGAAGGTGCCGACTTTTCCTGAATGATGTGGGCCATAGACCTCATGAGCTGTAATTTGGTCCTTTTTTTGAGACTCCTGTGGGTACTGTGTAGATGGTCCATTGGGCAGAAAAGATGGAAAACAATCGCTTGGTGATTTAGCCTGTTGTCGCCGCCCGTAACGAGGTCATCGCTGCCATCTTGGCACTGTGTCGCGATTCGGGGAAAGGAATACCGAGGTCATTCAAAAAGTAAAATCACCACTCCTCCCACTTCCCGACTGTTGGCAGTGACTTGCTTTTTTTTTCTCCATCAATTGCTCTCACATGTTATTTGCCAAAGCTCAGAGCAGAATGTGTGGAATCTTTGGTGCGCTCAGCTGCTGGCAGCAGCCCACCGAGCTGCGCATTACGGAACTGGGAATTCGCTGCATTTGAACATCATCCGGACTCGAAATTGGACATGCCTGAAAGACACAGAATGAGCGTCCGAAGGATTTTCTCTGAGGAGACAGCAGAGGATTGAAGTACTCGATGGAGTCTGGGTCACGGTTCCCAAACCCTATCGATCTGGAAAGTCTACACCGCGAGGCCGGGTCGCGACTTGACTGATGTTCGGTTCTGGGCCAAAACCAACTTCTGATCTCTGGTCTTGGCCACACAGCGCAGCTATATGCTGTTCGTCAAATGGCATGCGATGGGAGAAGCTGGCGGGCGACCTTGCACCAGATACTACACATCAGCGCGCGCGTCCTGGAAGTCATGGTACGCACGTGATCGTGCCTTCTTTCCCCAGCGATCTTCTGCAATATCCACAGCCAGAGACCTATGGAAAGTCTGACTGTCCACGGGAACTTCGACCTACACCTTCGGCGGCAACGAGGCGATATTTCGGGAGACTGGCGGTGGACATCCCCAATGCAGCCTGGCATGCGTGCCGCCAACGACATAGGCCGGCATGGATGTGCGACAGGTGTCCTCCAAGAGACACAATTGCCTCGAAAACACAGGTCATCAGTTCGGCAGGTGGAGGTGAGGTCAACTGACTTCGCAAATCGCCAAATTACTCTGCGCTACTCCAAATGGGACCCCATGGCAATTCATCCGCGTGTCCCTCCTCAACGGCGACCACTAACGCAGCTCGCTGGTTCCGTAATCAAAGACCCACCCGGAAATTTCCACGTGTGTCTGGCACGCACTTCAGTCACTGCTTCGCCACAGATACCACTAGATCTTGCGAAAGTCAACGAGACGATTACGGAGCAGGCTGACTTCTATGGTACTGGCGATGCTTCCGAGTGCAGCTTCAAGTACCAGTCGGGCCAGTGTACTAGATCAGCCTCCCTTCTACATCGACAGAGGCTATAGTGGTCAATGCTTGGCTCCACTTTGTCTTGTCACTGAGCTGGACTGTGCAGCCGGCGTGGAGGACAGCTCGCCAGGAGAGCTGCTCGGACTACAGTACACTGCGTACGCGAGATCAGACGATTCTGATTTATTGACATTCGGACACGTGCAACGACTAGGCCCTCAACGGCTGCAGGACTGTGGGAAACTGCGACATCTGCTCGAGAAATCTTCGTTCGAGTTTGACTCTCCTGCTTGGCGAATGTCTGCGGCCGTGGCAGTGGTCTCCACAATAACCCTGAATTCGGCAGGAGAAAGACGACTTTGCCCAATACGTCTCATCGAAACTTGGAGATTGTCGACCTTATATGCAGTCGACAAACCCCAGGAGGTGCCCGTAAGGCGAGCAGGCGCTTATAGAGAATATGCGTATAGGCGTCGCTCCGAATGTGGTCGCAATGTCTGGAGAATTTCACACGGCAATGACGCTGCTCAGATCAGTTCCGGAGAAAATGCACCTCTCAAAAGCTTTTGCAGGGCAGCAGACCCTCGAATGGCCACCCAAAGCTCCACGATGTCTGACAGAGAAGCGGCAAAGCTGCCGAGCTCAGTACCGCTTCTTTCCGACGGTTCCCAAGCGCGCGACTTTATGAACTCTCCGACTGCAGACTCCGACACAACCCTCTCAGGTTCAGACCTGCATCGCGCAATGCACGAACTCTTCAACACTATCAACGTCGTTTGCTGGAATAGATAAGGTTCGACGCGCGAGACGGCCCGCTGCTAGCTTCCGTTTTCTGCCAAGGGTCCGCCAAAAACCGATGTAAAACCCTTTCACGATAACGCGAACAGCTTCTTTGCAAGGAAGAGCGTCAGCTCAGTCATGACGTATTATTCTCTTTTGACGACATCTGACTTCGGACTGCTGCACAATCCAATATGTGCTTATGCACTTCTAGTGTTGCGAAATCTCTGCGTAACACGAAGTGATATGCTAAGCTTCACGCTTCTTTCTGGAACGTTTCGGCTGTCTGACTGGTGGCGATATCTCGCATGCTTTCGGTGCTGTCACGGCGGTATGGTGGACCTCACTCCTGTGGTCCACGATGAGATCATCCTCAACAGCAGCATCTTTCGCTGTGACACCATGGCGTCTTGGTTGTGATGGCCGACAGCCGGGTGCAAGAACCACATGCTCCAGAAGCACAAAAAGGTAGGCTTGCCGCTTCTGTCTCTCCGATGTACCTCTCCTACCTCACCCCATCTCCTCTATCAACACCCTTCTATCCTGTGTGATCACTTCAGTACAAGATGGTAGCGCGACCGGGACCATCAAGATCGTCCAGTGTCTGGGGACCACCAGACCAGAAGGTCGAGACACCTTACAGCAGTGCATGGAATACTCCAGATACGCAGTCGGAAGTCCAGCAAGAGAAGGTTCAGATTGGATTAGGTCGAATAGTGGGAGGATCTTATCTCAATGCAAACAAGGAGGCAGGATTGCATGAGGATCATGGACCGCTGCAGGAGGTCGATATTGATATGCCTCTTACTCTGACTGAGGTGGTCTACCAAGGAGATAAGGAATATATCAAACTCGGATTTGCTAAAGGAGACTGCGAGAATCCTTTCAACTGGAACCCATGGTACAAGCGCAGTGTGACAACCATGCTCAACCTCATGACACTGTTCATCGGATTGGCGACAACAGCGTACAGTTCCGGTATCGACTCGATGACCGAAGAATTCGGCGTCCCGAACATTATCGGACAACTCGGACTCTTCCTCTTCAACTTTGTCTGCGCCATCGCTCCTCTCTTCCTAGCACCTTTCTGCGAACTGGTTGGCCGCAAAGTCGTCTACTCTGGAGCATACCTCTGCTTCTCCCTCTGCTTCATCGGTCTAGCCTTGGGTAAGAACATCGCCACCATCCTCGTCATGCGGGGTTTCCTCGGTCTCTTCGGATGCGTGGGTACCATCCTGGTCGGAGGCACATTTGATGACATGTACGAGCCACGTGAGCGAAGTCGACCCATGGCTATGTTCTCATACATCGCTATTCTGGGAACGGTTTCTGCTCCCATCTACGCCGGATTCATCGATCAAACAATTGGCTGGCGCTGGATTGAGGGAATTCAAGGTCTTTCGAACATCCCTCTACTCATCTGTATCTTCGTTTTCTTCCCTGAGACTCGCGGTGGTGTGACTCTGGCTAAGCGCGCAAAGATCCTCCGAAAATTGCTGAACGACGAACGATATGTCTCCCCAGATGAGATCGAAACGCCTTCGCTCAAGTCCATGCTGAAAGCGTCTTCAGTCAAGGCCTTCAAAATGCTTGCAACAGAGCCTGTGGTCTTTGCTTTTGGTCTCTGGATCGCATTCTGCTGGTTCGTGGTATTCCTCTTCCTCTCGGTCATCCCAATCACGTTCTCTGAAAAGCGCGGCTGGTCCGAGGGTGTTTCTGGACTTCCATATATTTCCTTGGCCATTGGCACAACTCTTGGTTGGGCAGCACACCACCTTCAGATGCGAAAGTATGAAAAGATTGTCGATGATCCAGACATCGTTGCAACACCCGAGCACCGACTTTATGGAGCCATGTACGGCGCCGTCTGGTTCCCCATCGGCCTCTTCATCTACTCATTCACACAATATGGCTACATCCCATGGATCGCTCCAACCATCGCACTTGCACCCATCGCCTTCGGTATCTACTTCGTGTTTGAGAGCACATACTCGTTCACCGCAGACTGCTACGGTGACAGCTCTTCCTCTGCAATTGCTGGTCAAGGCTTCATGAGAAATACTCTCGGTGCCGTATCGCCACTTTTTGCAAGCGCATTCTTCCACAATGTCGGTAGCCAGTACGCCGGTCTCATTTTGGCACTCGTTGGTACAGGTCTGAGCATGATTGCTTTCGTCATGTTTAAATTCGGTCCACAGCTCCGAGCAAGATCGAAGAGGGCCAGAGAGTTTTAGAGTTTTGATAGCATGTTTTGAATGCAACTTTTACTTGTTCAGGTCTTCTCCAGAATGACTTTGAGGTGAATATGATTGTTTCCCACCGATCGCCTCTACCGTCCGGTTCACACTCACGTGAAGTGCCATCAATCTCGCATCGATACAGCTCTACATACGTGGTCGAACGCATGAGGCGTCAGTCGTCTATCTACCAGCCCAGATCTTCGGAGCTTGTCGGAAGCGTACTCAGCTTGACTTAGCTTCCATCGATAAGCACTCGCAGATTGCAGCGAATGCATCACAGAACATATCGTCGCCGTCTGGGCGCACCAAGTACTGCTTCAGCTCGACGAATCCACTGCTGGCGACAGCCACTTCCATTTCGTCTGGAGCCAAGAATTGCGGGAAATTTGCAGTCAATTTTCCCGACCTCTTCGACGACAAGTGAAGCTCCCCTAGCCTCACGCAGACATAGCTCGATCGTCGGTATCAAGATCGCAGGCACTGGTCGTGTGACCACGAGATCGATCCTCAACATCGAAAGGAATCGAATTCAGCCCGACTTGACTGCCTCGTCCTGAGTAGCTGCATCCTGCACAGTAGCTGAAAGATATATGTCGATGACTCGCTCTACCTGGAACAAGAACTTCTTCTGTACAAGTGTGTACCGTGCGGCAATCCCTTGCTTAGACGCAGCGACAGTCTGGTCAACCGCCCCGTGGCGCGTGACTCGTTGCGGAAGCAAAGCGTCATAGAGCTTGTACCAATGCAGCTCTCAACTCTCCTAGGCATCGCACATTCCAGATTGGCATCGATGAGCTTGGTCTTCCGCTCGGGGGATGAAGTTGAAATTGATCCCTTGAAAACTGGGTGAGGTTCGCTGAACGTCCTGCCTGGATAGCTCTTCATCTTCATCACCAGCAGAGCAGGTCTCGGCTTTCAGTAAGGTTGTTTCAACGCACAAGGTCTTCTTAGAAGCGTCTCGCTCAGAGACGTCGGAAGGCTCTTCGGGCCATCCATCCTGCATTGCTTTGCCAGGTTCTTGCTTGCCCACAGACACCATAAATGGGCTGTGGACGTTGAGCGTACATGGCAGGCCTAGAAAGTCCTCGTGTTCGGGATCGCATAGCTGCCGGTGGATCTCTAGCAGCAAGGACATACCGGTGCTGGGCTGTGGTTGCTGGGCCATCCTGGAGAGGGGGAGATGGTAATGAAATCGATCCGATACTCGGTGAGGTCCGCCGGGTTTCGTGCGTATCCACTCCAACTCAACATTAATACAGAACGTCCTGGCTTTACAGCGACGAGCTGCGTGCTACGCCATTGAAGGAGCTGACCTCGCACTTTGGTCGCATTGAGCCGGTCTTTGTGAGGTTTAGAGCACCTCACGCTTATGCTAGCTCTCGCTCATCACCAGCATAGTACGTTCCGGCTTCACACTGACGAGCTGAGTCCCACAACGATGAAGGAGCTGACGTCGAGTTTTGTTCGTTTTGAGCTGGTGTCGGTGAGGCTCGAAGTACCCGACGCTCATGCTCCTCACTGGCATAACACGTTCTGGATTTCTATCGAAAAGCTGAGTCCGCCGGCTAGGAAGGAGCCGACTTTCCATTTTCTTCGTTTTCAGTAGCTATTTGGTGGGGCCCAGAGCGCCTCACTCTCATGCTAACTCTTGCTTCTCGCTGGCATAGCACGGTTTTGGTGTCCATCGAAGAGCCTAGACCGGCGCCTAGAAGGGAGCTAAGTTGGAAAGTCTGTTCCTGTGTTGCGATTTGGTGAGTTCCACCGGTTTCCACACGCAGCCAGCTCCTATTGATCAGTAGCAAAACACATCCCGGGTTTCCATCCGGGACCTGAGACGTCCCTTGGAGGTGGAGGTGATGATGAAGACTTGTCCGATTTCCGGCCCGATTGGTGAGGTCCGCCAGGGGTTACGCGAATCAAACAGCTACTCTGTAGCAGCGTATTGATATACCGGATCTCCGCTCAACAACTCAGTCCGACACCTGGAAAAGAACTACCTAGGTAGCTGTGGAATTTGTTCAATTCGAGATCAATTTCGGCGAGGTCCCCGAGTCTCACACACAAGCAGCTCCTACTAATAAGTAGATGAACATAGTCCGGTTCTTCATCGAAGACCTTGAACACCCCAAGAGCTGGAGCTGGCAACGAGACCCATGCATTTCGAGGCCTTGTTCGGTCGAGTGTGGTAAGGTTCCCAGGTCCCGCGAGTATCTAGCTCCTACTCGTTGAAAGCAGAAGGTAGTCCGGATTTCTACTCAAGAGCTGAGATTCCCTCCATAGTCGGAGCTGATGATGAACTTCGTTCGATTCGAGGCATTGCTTTGTCAAATTTGGTAAGGTCCTCAGGTTTCACGCGCATCCAGCTCCTGCTCATTGAAAGTAGAACATACTCGGGAGTCCCACCGAAGAGCTGAGATGTCCCTTCGATGATGGAGTCGATAATGGAATTCGTTCGACTTGAGGCATTGCTTTTTCGTCAAGTTTAGTAAGCTCTCCAGGTCTCACGCATATCAGCTCCTGAACATTGGCAGCTCATCATATACCGGGTTTCCACCGAAGAGCTGAGTACAATATCGAGAGATGGAGCTGGTTACAAAATTCGCTTGTCTAAAGGCAGCTTCTAGCCAAATCTGGTGAGGTTCGCCTAGTCAACGCACATCCAGCTCCTACACATTAGCAGCCTATCGCATATCGGGGTTCCTCCGAAGGGCTGAATACAATGTGGAAACACGGAGCTAACCACAAAATTCGCCTATTATGAGGCGACTTCGAGTCAAATCTAGTGAGGAGTTTCGGGTCTTACGCAGAATCAGCTCCCTCTTGTGAGCACCATATCTTATACTGCTTTTCCTTCCAAGGGCTGAGTACAATACCGAGAGATAGAGCTAATCACAATATTCGCCCGCCTGAAGCGGCTTGTGGTTTAGATTTGGTGAGGTCCTTCGGGTCTTACGCGGGATCAACTCGTACTCATCGGTACTATATATCATACGAGTCTGACTCCAAGGTGCTGAGGGCAGCATCAGAAGGCGGAGCTGATTCTGGATTTTGTTCATTTTTGGTGGCCGTTTGGTGACGCTCGCTGGGTCTTACTCGAAATCAACTCCTACCTATCAGCACCATATCTTATGCTGGTTCTCCTTCTAAGGGCTGAGTGTAACATCGGAAGATGGAGCTGATTCCGAATTTTGGTAGCCATTTGGTGAGGCCTGTCGGCTCTCACGCAAGATTAGCTCCCAATCATGGGCAGCATATCACCTCCTGGTTGTTCTTTCAAGAGCGGAGTGCATCCTCGAGAGATGGAGCTGACTTCGTTCTTAATGGCTATTTGGTGAGGCCCGTAAGATCTCACACGAAATCAGCTCCTAATTACAGGCCAGCATACCAGCTTCCGGGTTTCCTTCGAAAGGCGCCGTGCAGCCTCGAGAGACGGAGCTGACTTCGTTTTGATGGCTGGTTGGTGAGATCCATCAGTTCTCACACGAAATCAGCTCCTAATTATGGGCCAGCACATCAACTTCCGGTTTTCCTTCGAAGGGCGGAGTGTAAATAGAGAGATAGAGCTAACTTGCAGTCTTGTCCGTTTTGATGGCTTCTCGGTGAGTTCCGTAGGGTCTCACACGACATCAGTTCCTGATTAGGGGCCAGCATATCACCTTCTGGTTTTCCTCCCAAGAGCGGAGTGCACATCGGATGATGGAGCTGAGCTTGAATTTTGTTCATTTCGGAGGCTATTTGGTGAGGTCCAGTGGACCTCACGCCCATTCAACTCCGTCGCTATGCTAGTCTTGGGGTATTCCAACCCCAACATTGGTATCCTAGTCCACTCCAGAACGCCAGAAGCAAACCCAATTAATTGAACCAAAAAGACACCGAGAAGCTCGCCGTGAGGCTCTCCACGTAGTGGAACCAGCCTACTGGTATGTAGAGGCACTGTCCCGGACCCAAAATTACCTCCTCGTAGTTCGCCGCCCCAAAGTCCGGGTACAGGACGTTCTGTACCGCCATACTGGCCTTGTTTTCCTCCGAATCCTTCGCCGACGTTTCCGCGCGGCTGGTCAGAATTGGCGGGACAAACGGCTGGACGTCCACTTTGGACGTGTTGCTCATGTTGATTCCACCTTCATCTGTACCACGAGGGTACAACTTGGCGCGGTGGTTTGGAGAGTAGAGGCGCACGTACTTGTAGCCGTGTACCTGGCACAGCATGTTGTGGTATGGGTCCGTATGGAGCGGCGTCTTGGTGCCGGCAGGACCGAGCCAGGCGTTGATGATGGGTTGCTCTAGCTGTCGAACACTATCAAGACCAGCAGTCTGTGCAGCGGCGCCAGTCGCCTGTGGTGGATCGAAGTAGCAGTAGTCTGGAATGCTGATGTCGTTCTTGAGATCAGGCAGCGTCTCGAAGAGGTCGTGCTGAGCAAGATAGCCTATGGCGTCTGGTCGCTGCGGCAGGAGGTACGTGTCGATGAATTCGCCGAACTGCATGAGTTTCTGAGACCAGCCAGCGTCGGTATAGCTTTCGCCAATTTCGACAGGGACCTGACACACTGATTAGTACAAGTACGCACAAATCAGATCAAGGAAGTAGGGACATACCAAGCGCTGTCCGTTGAGTGAGCGAGCCTTAAGGTACTTGACGTCGTCCCACATCTTTCTGGCTGGCCAGTGATCAAATGTGCCTTGCATGATGAATGGAGTTTGCGGAGCTATGGCAAGCTGGAAGGCCTCGAAGTCGAGCGGTCCGTCATAGCGATCGACACGTGGAAAGAGGATCTGCAAGGCACGAGGCCGAGTAACCTGCAGACGCTGAGGGTTGAACTCGAAGGGATGCGTGTGTGCGACAAGCTTGTCGAGGTAGCCAAAGACCGAGTCGATCACAGACTTGCGGGCTGGTGCGCCAGAAATAATGATTGCACGGTCGAGATTGTTGACAAGCTCAGCGAGCGCATCGTCGTCGATGCAACCAGCGAGAGTTGGCGATTGCTGGTGACCGTTGTTGCCGTTGGAGTTGGCGGTCGAGTCAGCCGCCATATCCTTCAGCTGGTGGATGGCGAGATAGAGGCTGGAGTCTTCAAAGAGACGGCGCCAGCGGAGTGGCACATTGTTGTAAGGCCAGGTGCTGAGCTTCTCTTTTGCGAGGCTGATTACCTCGCATGGGCGGTCTGCAATGATGCGCAGGTGTGCTACGCCGGCTTGCTGTATGGTGTCATTCGGCACAACAGAGTCGACAGCTTCTTGAATGTAGGCTGCGATGGCGAGCAGGTTGTCATTGACCTCTTCTTGTGGCGACACCATCTTGTCGAGGGTGGTGTGTTGGTGAAAGGTGGTGTTGTTGCAAGATTGTGAAAAATGGACGCCGAAACAAGACTGAAGAAGTGAGGGTTCTGGAGGCCAAAAACCTGCTGGACTGCCAAGGAACGTGCGGACGCGGTGAGAGACAATAAGCCAGTCGACCATGCCAATTCACCAAGACGTTGTGTTGATGCAGTATGTGTTGTTGGATGGTTGTGTAATGTCGAAAGCCAAAAAGAAGGCTAAAGAAGTGATGGTTTTGGAGGCAAGAAACCTTCGGGACTGCCAAGGAAAGTCTAGAGGCAGCGGAAGACAATGAGCCAGTTGACCATGACAACACACCGGCAGGTCCACAAAGATGCAGTATGCACTTACTGAAGTTGTAGCAACGACAGCGTAGCGTTGACTATCTAGTCTCTCTGTTGCACATTTGCGATGCTGAGGTCCATCAGATCTCGAGCGAGCCGGTAAGCAGTTGCTTACGGCTGCTAGATCCGACGAAGAACGGATAACTGCCTTGCTGCAGCTGCCACTGCTGGTGTACCACATTCCACACAGACAAGTCTCGCCTTGTGATCTTGAATGTGGCTGTTTTGCTTTGTCCAACCTCCAAATTGACACGGTCGAAGCCTCGCAGTTGCCATTGAGGTGCTGTAGGGATGGTCACGTACAGCTGTGGCACCTCCGCTCCGGCTACATCGCCAACGTTCTCGATATCAACGGTGACGGTGAAGATCTGATCCCACAGCTCTGGATGACCTCCTTGAGGAATCGTCGCGGTCGCAGATGGCCATTCGCTCGTGCTGGCGTTCTTGGCGGTGATCTGGAGGTTGCTGTACTCGAATTTTGTGTAGCTCAGACCGAAGCCGAACTCGTATTCTGGCGTGATGTTGAACTTGTCGAAATGGCGATAGTCGATGTACAGTCCCTCCGTAAAGTTGTCCTGCGGGAATGGTCCAGAGCCGATCGTGGAGTTGAGAAGATTCCCGTAATCGCTCTCATTCTTCGCGACAGTGAAAGGCAAGCGTCCCGAAGGCGAAACATCGCCATACAGCACATTCACGATGCTGTTGCCACTCTCCTCACCAGGTAGCAGCGCATACACGATCGCAGTCACGTTCGGATGAGCCACCCATTCATCGACCACACGAATGCCGGCAGAATGAATCACGACAATGGTGTTGGAGCAATTAGTCGCCACATTCTTCACGAGATTATCGCTGAACTCGTCCTTCAGCGACTCCCGATCGAACGATTCGCTAGCATACGCATTGATGAACACCAAGCACGCATCGGCGTTGGCATACACAGTCGGATTGACTGCAGCAAAGTCCCACCGAACGGTACCTCTATCGGCAACGACCTTCCTTTGGATCGCCTCGAATGGGCTGACAACGTACGAAGGAGTGTTGGACCCGCTACCTCCGCCAGTGACGAGGGTACCATTGAAGGTATTCCACCCGAAGTTTACATCATATCCACCGCCGAAACGGGCTGGCGTAGTCCATGGGGAGTCTGGCAGCTTGGCATCATATCCATAGATATTGAGGAACCTTGGCTTCTTGAGTGGCAAAGCGCCGTCGACATTCTTGACAAGCACGGTTCCAGCAGCTCCAATCTCACGAATCAAGGCTGCGTGGTTCCCTCGGACATCAATGATCGGGTGCTCCTGGTTGTAATTGTATACACCAACATCTGGATACCCTACGTCTTGGCCAAGATGATACCAAGCTGCGAGGATGCGGGTAACCATATCATCCAAGCGGGTTTCAGAGACAGAACCGTTGTTGATGGCCTCGGTCAGATTATTGCCCCAGTATCCACCATCTGGCATGATGAGATCCAGTCCAGCATTGGCTGCAGCAACTCCAGCATGGTTGGCTCCCCAATCAGAAGTAACGAATCCCTGGAAGTTCAGCTCGCCCTTCAGTATGCCGTTGAGAAGCTTGGAGTTCTGGCATCCATAGCTGTTGTTGACCCTCTGGTATGAGCACATGGCCGACGCCGCCCCGGCCTTGACAGCATCCATGAAAGGGAAAGCATAGAGCTCATGGATTGAGCGATCATCGGCGTTCGTGGAGATGGACTCGCCCATGGAGCCAGGATTGCGTCTCCATTCCTGCTCATTCAGGAGCCAGTGCTTCATCTGCGAGATAACGCCTGTATCTTGGAGACCTACTGTCACCTGACGCATACCGACCGAGGAGAGGAATGGGTCTGCTCCGAATCCTTCCCAGTTTCGACCTCCTCTTGCTACTCTACCAAGAGGGCCACCGACCGGGAGGAGAGCGACATTGATGCCTTTGCCACGATATTCTTCTCCCAAAGCTTTTCCGTATTCGTACATCAGGTCTTTGTCGAAGGTAGCTCCAACGGTAAGCTGCGCTGGAAAGGACGATACGAATTCTTGTCCTCTGATACCATCCGGAGCATCTGCCAAGCACATTGAGCGGATTCCAAGTCTGCTGATGTTGAAGGTGTTGCCGACACAGAGGCCGGTATGTCCTCTTGTCATGTTAACCTTCTCGATCAAGGACATCTGGTCAACCAGGGCTTTGGCCTTTGCGTAGGCTGCGAGCCAGTTCGCGTCTGTACCGCCATAGCCTTCGGCTGGAACGAGGTATGAGCATGTTGTCTTTTGCTGCTATGTATCATACTCACGCGTTGGATACACTGGTGAACTCTGGCCGTACAGTGGCACTTCAGAGACATTGGTGTAGCCCTGGCACTCAGCAATGGCTGCCAGTGAGAGCAGAGCTCCTGCTTTGGCGGAGGAGAGCTTCATGGTGTGTTGGCTGGCGAAGTCTTGCACAAGGCAGAGGCAAAATCTGCCCCGGCCGGAGCTCTACGACTGTTTATGTTCCCAAACATTTTGCCAGAGCTATCGCCATGCCATGACCAGCTCAATGCGAGGTCCAATGGCGGCATCCACTTATTCGCCTATCCTCGCTGCCCGTGGGCCATCATCTTTAGCCGTGGAGACAATGCTGGAAATTGGAGGAACTCGTGCCTCGTGTCGAAGGGACCGACGTCAGGCCGTGGTATAGCAGTGGAGGTGTAGGAGCGCTAGGAGCGCTAGTCAGGTACATCAGGCGTCGTGATGCAGGCCAAGCACGATCTCGGTTGATCAAATGCCGTGAGATTTCGGGTTTGCGGGCAGCGCGTCCGATTATGGGCCTCTTCTTCTCTCGTCACACTCCGAGAGTTGAGCGGTTAGCATTTACTCAGCCAATTTATGCATCTTGTTGCATAGAGGCTATGGTATAGCCATGCCGGAATCCACGGATGCTCTTTCGGCGGCTGTGAACAGGCGCGGAAGCGGCGTTTGTCAGTCGAGGCCTTCTCCCCGAGTCGGCACCGTTGCTCAGTCCTTGATGCGAGTGAATAACAAGAACACTATCGCTTGAGAACTGGTGCTCTAATGGCGATAGGAGGACAGAATACGCGCTGCCGAGGACATTGGGATCTGAGGGCACGGACCAAAACTCTCCTTCCTGACGAGCCACCGGGATTTGTGCTCTAGAGTAACCACGCTTACAAGATTGTCAATTGAGTAACAGGAATACTAGCGAACGGCACGAGACGCGAGAGACGATGACGCTGTGCAGCCCAGACCAAACATCCTGCGTATATGTGCCTCCAGCTGCCCACCACAATCTCACTCCTTGAATGACTCCACACATGCAGTGGCAGTGGACACTCAAGCGAACGACGCACGCAGCGTAGTACTTTGGTTGGGAAGGAAACGATCTCTCCAATGGCGAATGTTTCGGAATCATGCTTGACAAGAAAGAAGAAGCTGTATGAGCGAGTACAAGACAGGACAAAATCTGAAGAACGGCAGTACTGGCTCCATTCGCCATTTCAAGATGGCTTAACCTCGAGTGCCGCCTTAGAAACACACATTGTATCCTGCATCGGCTCCTGCAGTGCGTCTGGCTTCATCGAACTAATGCACTCTGTCAATAAGGCTCCAAAACCCGCAGCGTGTCTCACAGACTGGGTCTACTCTGACTGTGCATACGTTCCTATCACTACACTCTAGAACTGGTATATCAGAGTCACTTGAAGACTGAGTCAGCCCATGCCGGTTCGAAGTCATGCTTTGAGCTGCTCAGAGTAAGCGACGTTGAAGATCCATCATAGTCTCAGCAGGCTCGAGCAGTTCACTCTTCGCGACATGCTCCAATGCTCGGATTCTTTCTGCTTCCAGAATTGGTCGACGCGATGCGATGGGGAAGGCGACAGAGTATAGCTTTGCTGATCATTTCAGGACTCAAGCACAATCACGAGAAGTGAGAGCTTCTCGAAAGACTTGACGAAGCGCTCTTCCTTGTTTCAGCTTGTTAAGGCTGCATTGTAGCATATCGATAAGACACAGCACAACATTGTAACGTTCTACGACTACATGCACTTGTTCCATGTTCGGTGCGACTTCCTGGTTCATAAAAGCAGCAGACACAATACTGCAAACCCAGCTGTCGCGAAGCACAGCATCTTGCTCTGGGATCAATCAGATCGCCTGATCACTGTGTGTTGCACTATAAACTCTACAGGGTCATGGATGTTTGCCTCATTTGGAAAGGAAAAGCCGGCTCTGATTGCATACTTTAGTACGTGTCCTGAACTCTGCTAATCGACCTCACAGAGCTCTGCGATGAGTTGACCTTCAAGATGAAATGGCAAGCAGTCGTCGGCCAAATCACCATTCTCTTGACAACAGTGACTGCCGAAGGTGAATCGACTTTGGATTGGCAGAATGGCGCCGCCTCATGCGATCTTTACGGCAACACCTCAAAGGACCGTCAACCACCATTCTCAAATGGCAAATACAAGCTCCCATCGATGCGGCCGCCTAAGAATTGTCGAACATTCCACAGCGAAGAGGTGGAAAAGGCAATAAATGAGACAGTAGCGGATATCAAGGACCCAGATCTGAAAAAGCTCTTCGAGAATGCCTTTCCGAACACATTGGACACCACTGTCAGTTGGCGCGGTGTTGCAGCAGACAATAAAGATGAAGAGCTATCTTTCATAATAACTGGCGACATTCCAGCGATGTGGCTGCGAGATTCTGCAAATCAGCTCCAATCCTATGCGCCACTTCTCAAGGCCTCGAATGACAAGGACTCTCTCGCTGCCCTCTGGCGTGGTGCTATCAACCTTCAAGCACGTTACCTCCTTCAATACCCATACTGTCAAGCTTTTCAAGCACCACCCGAATCCGGGCGTCCTCCAGAGCGCAACTGGGCCTACGATGGAACATACACTGTAACACCACCTTACACTAATAAGACCGTCTTCGAATGTAAATGGGAATTGGACTCTCATGCGGCGTTCCTGCAACTCTCAGACACATACTACCAACAAACGAACGATGTCCAATTCTTCCAAAAGTTCAATTGGAAGAAAGCCGTCTCCCTCGTCCTGGATACAGTCCAAGACATGACCGACGACACAACCTACAATCCAGACGGTACCGTCAAAAACTCTTCCTACATCTTCTCCTCATTCATGAACGGCGGTCTGGGTTCCCCAATCGCAAGCCGCACAAACCTCATAAAATCCGCCTTCCGTCCCAGCGACGATCAAGTAATCTACCAACTCTTCATACCAGCCAACATGCAATTCTCACACTACCTCGACAAAACCTCAGAAATCGCATCCAAACTCGACGCCAATCTCGCAAAGCGTATGCGCGACAAAGCCGCTTCCGTCCGAGCAGCGATCGAAGCCCACGCTATCGTCCCTACAAAAGAGCATGGAGACGTCTACGCCTATGAAATCGATGGGTACGGGGGCGTAAACCTCATGGACGATGCAAACTCTCCTTCCCTCTTATCCTCAGGCTACTTCGGCTACTCATCCCTCTCGGACCCAGTCTACCAGAATACCCGAGCCCGAGTCCTATCAACCTACAACCCCTACTGGGCTCACGGACCCGTCCTCTCAGCCGTTGGCGGTCCACACAATGGTCCAGTTAATGGTTGGCCTATGGCAGCTATCATGCGGATCTTAACATCTGAGAACGATGATGAGATTGCGAAGCAGTTATATGGGATTTTGAGTTCGACGGATGGTTTGGGCTTGATTCACGAGAGTGTTAATGCGCATGATGAAGGCAAGTGGACGAGGAGTTGGTTTGCTTGGGCTAATGGGTTGTTTGGACAGGCTGTTTATGAACTCGCTATGAAGAAGAGTAAAGTTTTGGAGATGAGTTTTCAGGATTGGAAGGGTGGGAGCAAGGATGATGTTGGGGAGAGGGATTATACGCCGAAACATAGGGTTGGAGGTGGGAAGGGGAAGGAGATCTAAGTCCAAGTAGGAGCAATTTGCATCGATGTTGTCGTGAATGAGTTGTCGTGCCTCGTTCCATGGTCTCATTGCTCCATGACGTTTGATTTTCGTGCTCAGGTATTCGAGGACTCGTTGACATGTGACATGCAGGTCACCATGCGTGAATATGGCTTTTCGATCTTGGTGCAGCTATATGTTGTGGCAGAAATACGATCTGCTTTGGGCTATTTTCCCCCAACTGATGATAGATCACCATGACGCTTCCAAGTCAACAAGATACACAGGTAGCGCAGCTTCCCGACACCCCATTCTTCGGGAAACTGCCACGAGAGCTTCGAGATGGAATTCATCGATACGCCTTCGTCGAGGGGCCAGGGCGTGTCCTAAGATATTCGGCGAGGTCCCGGCAGCAAATGAGAGCAATGCATGTCAGCAGACAATTTGAAGCAGAAGCCGTTCATGAATGGTATCAACACCATATCATCGACAGCCCCAATCCGAACTTCTTGCGATATATATATTCCGGCGACCGCGAGTTTCAGAGCAATGTGGTGACCTTGTGGTCGTCCTGGGATAGGTCGCATTCGGTGGAAGGCAACAATATCGGCATCCTTTCTTCCCTCAATGGCATTTGGAAGTGCGCCAGCCTCAGGAGTCTCCAGCTCAAAGTCTTTGAACCAATCTTCGACATCTCTGATGACCACGATGACGAGGCTGCATACCTCCGCGATCACAGTCCTGATGACTTCTTGGCAATCCAGGAAGTACAAGATATATGCACTGTGCCGAAATTGCAGAAAGTGACTTTGGTTCCATCAGAGGGATATTCTGCAGTTTTCAGAAAGACATCGGAGCAATTTGTCAAGTGGTCGTACAATGTCCAGAGATTGCAGGATTTCATGAACGAGTTCCTGCGTCGAAGAGGCACCAGCGATCTCAGACCACACCTCGCGCAAAGCGAGCTGGACCTCTCCCCGTTTCCTGTCCACAGAGATAAGATGGCCAAGTTTCTTGCCTCAACACCTGGAGGATGTGCTGGATGCGGACGCAAAGTATGCGGCAACAAGCAAGCGAGCCACAATCGACGTGTAAGGCGTTGATGGCACGTACATCAGGATCCAGTATGCTGATTTCGGCTCTCCACAGCCATTCAATGATTTTGCGATGAATTATACGCATAATTAGCTCGCGTCTCATCGCCCTCGAATACGTTGGTGGAACTGCTCGTTGTACGCATAGGCGAGCGCGTTTGCGAAGCCGACGAGTTGTGTCGAAGCTTGAAGGGCTCTCAGCCAGATGGGCGAAGGTCCGAATGCTTCATAAATGCGGTTTGTGATCCCAGGTATCCACAGAATGATGTAGCAAATTGGATATCCATTCAGGAGCAACATCTTTCTGACAGCTTGCTTTCTAGCTCGAGCTTGGGCTTGTGTAGCGCCCGCGACAACTGTGATCTGCCCGTTTCGATTGCCACTCTTGCTCTCTGCGAATCCAATGTGCGATGTGGATCGCTCTGCGCTGCTCGCGTCGCCCTCTTCCGAGATGGTCGGAAACGGAGCAAGTGGCTGCTCATCAGCGTGGTGAGAATGAAAAGTGGTGATTGATGATCTGACACGAATGTGTCGTTTGGGTGCATCCGAGGGCTGAGGGAGGTCAGAAAGTGCAGTAAGATTGTCGTCCGTGTCCGCGGTTCCAGTATTGCTGCTGATGGCAAGCTTGCCATATGTGCGCATAAGGTGGATGTAAATATACGTGTAGATCCCGATCGTGGCTACGAATATACCAATACGCCATGCATGTGTAAGAGCGTAGCGTAGTCCGAAGTACTTTGCTCCAATCCAGCACCAATTGCCACTGACAGGTCCGTATAGGTCCATCGCAAGTGCAACATTGGCTAAGCATGTTAGCTCTTTCCATGCGCAATGGATCATTCTAGCTTACCGGTCACGAGAGGTGGGATCCACGGGATGGCGCATACTGCTATCACATGGCGCATCGATGGCTTGAGCATCACCTTGCTTTGTCGTATCGTGAGCAGCACAGACAGTGAGATCACCAATATGCTGAAGTCGATTGCCTGCACAGAGAATTGTCCAATGTAGCCATTTGCGACGCAGCCGGGCCCTGGCGGGATTGGCTGTTTCTCATGACGACGGGATAGAGCAAAGGCGCCGGATATCGTGTTGTTTGCCGAGTTGATCAGATCTGAGATAGACGCGCATCAGTACCACGTGTTCGAGTGTTGGTTGACCTCTTTGGAGCTGCTCTCCTGAAGCTTCTCACCACGAGACTCACCGGCAGCAAGGAGGTTGACTATCAATGCCTGTCGGAAGTGGCGCTCAGGAGGGAATATCAGATAGAACACAACGAACGTCGCGTCTGCCAGAAACGAGAGCAATGAGCACACGAAAGTTGGGATCGCGACAACGAGTGAGAGGGGCATTTCGAGCGCTGGTTGAACATCGGGTGGAGGTGAGGAGAACGCATCTGTATCAAGAGGAACAGGAGGTCTGACAATCGTCCAGAATGGAAGTGCTCAAAGGTGGGATACTGAAGCTTGTTAACCTTGTGCCTGTTTCTAGACCACCGCCAATCCTTGTATTAGCCACTGAAGCATCTCCCGAGAGGGCATCAACCCTGGTCAGGTCCGGTAGATTTCTTGTCTTGAGACCAGGAAGAGGTAGACCAACGGCTGAGCTGCAGCTGTCAGGCGACATCGTGTCTCAAAAGAGGTGCAGCGTTATGCGGATAGCGAATTGATTGCCGGCTCCAAGTCAAGGCCGCCAACGACATTTGCCGGCTAGAGGAGTAGCCGTAAACCTATTCTCGCAGTACCATCCATGTTGCCGGCATCATGTATGCTTATGCAGGCACAGTCGTATGGCCAAGAGCAGAGTTGGCTGTAGGAGAGGTGGTGTCCAGCCAGTACAGAAGCTGAATGATGAGGTGAGGTTGGTCGAATAATGAGACCGGATGTGGGAGGAGCGCGGGTCGACCGGGGGTGGAATCTCGGCTGTATTCTTGGCGCTGGTTGGTGCTACTTTTAGCTTCTTCATCCTCCTTAGCAATGTTAGCATAGGAATCGTCAAGATCACTTCGCAATGCTCGCATCGCAGAAGCCACGTGGCTGTGATTGAACCTGAAGTCACGCATGAAACACTTGTAGCGCCATCAGGCTTGCACTCTGCCGGTGATAAGGCAAAAATTTCAATCTAATGATTAGCTGTAGTTGCCATTATATCTTGTTTCGAAGCCTCTCGTGGAGCATGCCTGCAATTCGTCAAGATATTTGAGGTCGGCCTGCGGTGTACTGCGGTCGGGACCTCCATGATGGCGGTAGGCATATGGATATCATCGCCACTGTACAGTATTGTAGGTCTAGCCTGACTCTCTATTTGTACATGCTCTGCCATTTCTCTAAAGCGAGCTTCATGCAGTGACCTGCGTCCGAAGTCTACCAGCTGTACCATTGTCTGTGAGTCTGGATAGGCCTGTCAGGCAGAGGCACCCAAACCTGTTCTGTGATCTTCTTCCGCCTCTTTGCTTCACGCTCTTCATGTTCGCGTATTCTTGTCTTCTCCTCTTTCAGTACCACTGTCAGGCTTGTCCACGGCGTGCGCATGATAAAAACTCTTCCTCGTGCTCTGTAATCTGGCAATTTGCCATATGGGCCACGGCCTACCCAGGCTTGGTCGATGTAGATCTTGGTCGGATCCTCGATCTTATGCCTCTTGCCATCTTTGAGCTGGATGGAGATCGGGCCGTCTGAAGTGATACGCTGGGCGAGAGCTCCTCGCGCCGCTTCGAGGCCAGCAGCGGTTGTGCCGGCGATATTGGTCGAGCTTTCGTTCAAGACTTCTGCATCGTCCTCAGCGGTAGCCTTCAAGCCCATTCCTCGCATCACGACCGCCTCGTCACGCGCAAATTCGAGCTGCTTCAGCACCTCCTGTGCGACCTTCTTCGGGCTGAATCGCATTTGTACAATAGCATCATCGATGGTCTTCCCTGCGATCTGTCTCGCAATCATGCCCAGCTTCTTCACACTCGTCTTCATGTTGTGGCTCTTGACCAGATGCTCTCGTTCCGTGCGCTTCAGAAACTCTGGCTTCGTCAATCTGCCACCCTTCTTCACCATTTGTATCACTTTCTTCCTCTCCCATCTTTCACGCGACGCTGGATCGGGGATAACGACTCGCGCGATAGCATTCGGATCGCGCGTGATGCCACCAACCTTCGTCTTACCCTCCATATCCTCCTCCTCCTTCCCGCGCTGTTCTTGTATTCGGCGATCATCCTCGAAAATTGATGACGATGCAATGTCTCCTTGCTTTGGCATCTGCTGGCCCGGCTGCAGTCCTGATGGCGCTGTTCCAGGGTTGTTCTTTCGATATTCATCAAGGACTGGATTCGATCTGGATCCGCTAGACGAATCATCGGAAGCTGCTCTGCGCCCAGATGTCGCTATTCGCGATGCCTGTTGTGGTCTCGTGCGTATAGGCAGATTCTGGCAGAATAGACCTGCTGCAATTAGTATCAAAATGGACATCAGGTTGCATGAAATTATCACGCACATCTTGAGGCCATACGCCTCGCTGGCGCCGACAGACTCATTGTGCCTGCATACGCATTTACTGAGATGACCAAAAAGCATCAATCAATGGCTGTTCGGAGGAGCAGCGGTCGCGAATACCAAGTCGGCTTGTTCCGGTGGATTGCTCGCAGACGGATCCCCGAAGAGAAATGGAGCAACGAATGAAAAGGATCTGCACAGTTTTCAGGGATGTTTACACGCTGTCGGCGTCTAAGAAGAAGACACGTGCGGCCAGATTTCTCCAATTCCTACGTCTCTCTAGCTATCTCTCTCAAGTAGAATCATCACTTTCTGTCTCTTCCGAGCATCGTTAAGCGTGTCGGCCCACGCTGCCTCACCAAAAGGTCTGGAGCGCGTATTGTATGGCTGTATCAAACTAACTCAAGCCTGCCACCAAAAGCTCTGGCGCGCGGACAAGCACCCGTACTGTGACGCCAGCTTGCAGGCCTTCACTCTCACACTTCCAACTTGCGCTCTGTCCTGCATCTGCAACCATCCTCCGCGACGAGCAGAAGTGCCAGAAGTGCTGTGCCTAGCTGTCCGGCTGAACAAGTAGACTTTCGGCTACTGAGCCGTCTCATAGAGTCCAGCTCTGGCTAGGCCGTGTCGCAACGACCCTGCATGGGGCAGAGCTATCGACCAGCACTCTTGGGTCCGGCGTTTGGTATTGAGTGAGGCAGGCGATGGATATAAATGCCTTGTTGTCGCCAGACGATGGAGCGACGTCGAATAACAGCCCTCCTGCAAGGGCTCCCGAAGCATCAAGTCCTTCTGTCGTGCAAAGGCAGAGACGGCCCGCTGGTGGCAAACGAACTTCATCAGGATTGAGCCAGGAACTAAGTCGTTCGCCAGAACGACATATATCGCCAACTTCGAACCCGGCGCCATCACCATCAGCATACCGTTCAGCAGTGCAAGCGCATCAATTTCAGCAGCAGCCTGCCGCAATAGCAGCCCCAAATTTCAGACCGCTGCCGCCAACCAGCACGCCGATCCAGGCATCCGAAGTGCAGGGCCAACAACGCTATGGCTATGTCGAAAGACCTGTAGTTGCGCATCGACCAGTATCTACTCCGCAGATGGAAACATTGGCTGGTGAGTTTTCAATGAGTGAATGAGGGTGTTTGATGAAGTTTCCTGACTCGCGCAGATCTGGCTTCGATGCAACAACGCCAGCACATGCCCCGGACCTATTCTGCAGACTCCGTTCGGCAAGAACAGAATCAACGTCCGCATATACACCCACAACAACTTGCAACGTTGTCGCCTCCGATTGCGCGTAGCATCTCGCGCCAAAGCCTGGCCGACATCACTATGGCAGAGGCACCTTCACAGACGCCACCACCGCGTGACTTCACCTCGAACGCACTGTCGGATTCGGAGTCGCAAAGAGTGACCGAGCTGCTCAACTTTCTCGCAGAGAAGGAGAACTCCTATGCTTATGGTCACCACGTTGAGCTAGTCAATCTCCTCCACAAAGGTTTCCTTGCACACGTGTATCCTCCAGCAGGTAACGAAGATGCTGCGCCAGGTGGTGACCCTCGAAGTTTTGTCTTGCTCGCTGAGATGCGCCAGGCCCGGGAAGCCATGGACACGAGATTCGCAGTTGGTGAGTCCATCTGGCTGGACTGGCTTTCAGATGAGATGCTACTAGCAAGCTCATCCGATGAGCGCATTGCTATAACGGAGTTGTGTCAGAAAGCTGTCGCAGATGAACCTGCTTCTGTAAAGCTATGGCAGGCATACGCGAATTGGATCTCGACCAACTACGCAGCGTGCCATGGTCTTGAAGGCAGTGCGAATCCGAACTGGTCCGCAGACGATAATGAGATGGTCAAGGAGCTTTTTACGAAAGATTTGCTTCTTAGTGTGCTCGAGCAAGCTGTTGCCGCAACGCAGTGGCGGGTCGACGAAAGTCACCTTCTCTGGAATCAGTACGCACAGGTCTTCCAGGAACAGATCTCGCAACGACCGTCTGAAGCTGAGCTGAAAAGTCTCCACGATCTCTTTCTCCGACGACTCATGGTGCCTCACGTTGCCTGGGACGACACTCGGCAGCTGTACTGGCCTATCCTCTCTCGAGATTTCGGAGACAGATGGGAAGCACGAGTGGCAGAGGTGAATCATATGGCGGAACCTGCCAAGACAGCAATGGGCTTTCGGCAAGACAACGAATTCAAGCTGCAGCGCGCCATCGAGAGCGGCGATCGTGAAGCTGTGCACCACCAATTCGTCAGATACTTCAAAGACGAAAAGTTCCGCAAGCGTCGAAGCAATTTCGACTACGACATGCGATGCGCACTATTCGAGCGTGCGCTTTTGTACGAACCGACTAACACAGAATGGTGGCTTGACTACGTCGATTTCTTGAACACTTATGAGCAGTCGGCTTCGCAAACGTTGTTACCACTTATCGAGCGAGCAACTCGGCATTGCCCCTGGTCAGGCGACTTATGGGCTCGGCGGATTCTGCGGGCTGATGTCGAACAAAAGCCAAGAGAGGAAATCGAGAACACAAAGCACCGGGCTACTAACTCTGGGCTCCTAGACGTTGGCGGAATGGAAGAGCTTGTCAAGATGTTGCAAGAGTGGTGCAGCTATTTGAGACGACATGCTTTCGCCGTGAACAGTACCGAGGATGATGTCGATACCGCTGAGGTTGGCATTACCATGGCTCTTGAAGACGTGCAAGAAGCAGGAAAGAAGATTTACGGCCCCAATTTCGACGGAGATCCTTTGTTCCGTCTCGAACAGATTCAAATCAAGTTCTACGCAGAAGCTCGTCGCATCCAAGAGGCAAGAGATATCTACCAGCAGCTCGCGGCTCGTCACGGCAATTCTTTCGACTTTTGGGCAAAATACTACAATTGGGAGATCTGGTTGTGGGGCTACGATCGCATTCGTGAGACGCGGCGAGTGGAGACCGACGACAATGGCCCGAACCTGGCAACAGCAGTTGTTCAACAGGCTCTCAAGCAGCGAAACTTGGATTATCCAGAAAGAGTCATGGATCTTTATCTCAACCACTTCCAGCAACACGAGTCGAGCGTGCGACTGCAAGTGGCATTGGCAGAGGCCCGCGAGTTTGCGAATAAACTCGCAATCAAGCGTGCCAAAGAGGCAGAGGAAGCGGCCGCAATTGCCGCTCAACAACAAGAGCAACTCTTGGCTGCAGCACAGGTTGAAGAAGAGGTTACTGGCGAAAAGCGGAAGCGAGACGATGAGCCTCTTACGAACGGCGACAGCCACAAGAGAGCTCGAACAGAACTGGAGACGATTGCGGAGGACGAACGCACCGAGCCGTCAGCGTCCGCAAGCGCACAAATCAAGCGAGATCGTGAGCACAACACCATCACCTTGCGCAACTTGCCTGCCGATGTGACCGACGTCGAGATCAAGAAGTTCTTCCGAGATGTCGGCAATCCGCCCTCAATCAACATCGCCCAGGAGTCGGATGGGCAGACTGCCTCGGCCACTGTTGAGTTCACCTCCGAAGAAGACGTTCTAGCAGCGAAGACACGAAACGGCAAAGAGCTGCGTGGACACGAAGTCAAGATTCAAAGTGGCACGCTCAGTACGCTCTACGTCACGAACTACCCGGACGTGTATGACGAAGAGAAGATTCGAAGTCTTTTCAAAAGCTACGGCGACATCGTCAGTGTCCGGTTCCCTTCACTCAAGTACAACTCACGGCGGCGTTTCTGCTATGTCACGTTTCTCACTCCAGAGATGGCCAAAGCTGCTGAGAAAGCCATGCATGAGACCAAACTCGACTCAATGCATACCCTGACTGCCTTAATCTCCAATCCAGATGCAAAGAAGCAGCGATCTGGTCCACAGGATGAAGGCAGGGAAATCGTGGTCAAGAACATGGATCGTGAGGCGAAAGAGAGTGAGATACGGGAGCACTTTTCGCAATTTGGTCAAATCGAGAGAATGAACCTCATCAAACTGGTGAATGGCAAGCCCACAGGTACTCTGTTCATTGTCTACAGCAGACCCGAAGACGCTACAAAGGCGGTTGAGGAGACCAACGACAAGCCATTCCGCGAGCGTGTGCTGAAAGTCGAGATAGCTCAGCCTAAAGGGCGCACTGCTGCACCGAGCGAGCGGGCTAGACACGAAGATGTCATCATCAAGAAGGCAGGATCAGTCGAGCCAGCTGGCAATGGTGAACGACGCGGATCTGATGTTTCCATGGCATCCTCATCACGTCCTGCTGACGACGAAGCATACAAGACTGCCAGAGAGCGGAAGATTGCGATCTTCAACATTCCGGACACTGTCAATGATGCTCGCATCAGAGCTGCTATGGAGCACTACGGTCCACTGACCAAGATCCAGCTTCGGCGCGAGAAAGAAGGCGCGATCGTGGAGTTTGCCGAGCTCGCTGATGCAAACAAAGTTCGTCTTGGCGTTGATGTCTCAAGTCTTGGTCCGGAAGCTAGAACTGGTGAGGTCGGAGAACTGCTCGCGCGGCAGAACAAGAAGAAGAACAGCTCAAAAGCCTCCGGACCTGCGCCTGCCGCGTCCTCTTCAAGTAAGCCTGCTTTCGCACCTCCACAACTTGGTGCTCGTGGTGGGCGGGGTGGTCGAAGAGGTGGGCTTGGCTTCAAGCGTGGTGGCGGGTTCGCCAGCGCTCCTGCTGCTACGAGCGGTGAGGGCGGCGAAGGAAGTAAGAAGAGTAATGCCGATTTCCGCAACATCTTTGCTGCTGGCAAGAAGGAGGAAGGCAAGAAAAATGGTGGTGGTGGTGATGAATGATTCGGTCTTCCTCGTAACAAAAAAGTGTAATATAATGTAGAATGCGGCTAGCAATAGCTTCAAAACGCTCGATATGGTTCGAACAACTCCTCTTCCAATGGTTAGGCAATGCTTGAAAGCCGCAGGTGGATTACAAGTGGATGTCTTCTCATACTCATATCAAAGACATTGAACGCAGCTGGCTGTCTGAAAATTGTGTCGAGAAGAAGAAGCAATGGGTTCAAAGGCGCAACGGGAAGATTGAGGAAGAAACAAATCAGACAGCCACCCAAATTCTATACCATGCTAGAATACTCTCTAATGTATACTTCCCAGAACCATATCTATACTCCGGTAACCATTCCAACGCCATAACCTCATGCAATCATCCTCAATCCGTGCCACGCTCAATTCTTCTCCTTCTTCTCACCATCCTTCGATGCCACAGCACGACGAGGACGACAAGTAGCTCTCAAAATCTGACGCTTTGGGAAAGCTTCCTTCTCTTTCTCTGCCTTTGGAGCGTGCTTGGATGCCATGAGACCACCATTCATAGATTTGGTAATATTGGTAGGAGAGGGTGTGCGAGATTGCTTAGCACGAGCCCGCTTCTTGATGTCTGCAATTTGAGCTTCGGGAGATTCGCCGGCTGGGACGAAAACTTTAGTAGGAGTCGTGGGCTTGGTGGGCTTGCTGGTGTCGGGAATAGAACGTGACATCGAAGCTGCAGAGGAAGAAGGCGTTGTTGGCGTCAATGCAGCGAAGTCGATCAGGTCGCTATTAGCGGTAGAGACCTTGCGAGTGGTGTCGTTGGTCGGAGTAGAAGGGCGAGTTGGTGGTACGACTGGGCTCTTGCTTCTTGAGATAGATTCTGGCTGGGTGAGAATCTGCTTTGAGCCGACGACTGGCTTGACGACGACTTTCTTCAGACCGATAGAGACAGGCTTCTCCTGCTCGCCAGAAGCCTCACTTGGGGTGTCCTCGCTTCCACTTTCGCTCTCATCACCATCAGAGGTGGAATCCTTGCGTATCTTGAACCACTCGCTGATAGGCTTCTTCTCACCAACGATTGCCTTTTCGCCAAACTTGAGAGCTGAGTTCTTCTCCAGCCACCAACGTGGAACATGGTTGATTCCGATCTCTGAGAGCTTGGCCTTATCTGGCATCTCGTGCTTGTAGCGGCAGCCTTGCTGGACATAGGCACAGTCGCCATGCAGGATCCAGTAAGTGCAATACTCTTTCTTCTCTTGATCTGGGATTCTGCCTGATGGTGGAGGTGTGCTATCCTTTGGGCGGTAGTTCAGGCGCTCGGCTGTCTCTGCGCCGGCTTCAGAGCGAAGGATGGCATCGATCACTGCTTGGGTAGTATCGGTGATCGAATCATCGGAGGTGGTAGCTGGTGGCGGAGTGACTGGATCCGAGCGACGCCACGACTTAGAAGCATCAGCAGCGGAGACTGGTCTCTTCGGCAAAGTGGACGTGGTGAAGCCTGAGCAGTGTGGCGGAGCTTGACGATTCAATGCTTCGGCAGCAAGATACTGCTTGACGTGAGAGCCACTCTGGGTACGTGTATGCATATTGTCGTTAGGTGGCTGACTGCTTGAGCGATGCATGCCTGGAGCAGCATCACGCTCAAGCTGGAAAGTTGCGCCGCTGTAAGGAGCGCAGCCAACATATTGCAGACCATAGGTGTCCTGAGGTGAGAGAACGCGAGCGACGTTTTGCAACTTCACGTTAAATGGAAGCTCATCTGCTGGGATCAGTGGGACTGGCATGCCATTGTTGCGAGTGACGAAGTAGGCGAGACGCGGACTGCAAGCTGATTGTTGTGATTTGAACCAGCTGGACTGATATCCCGCTCCTGGAAGAAAGCCAGGCATAGTGGTGTATGTGTTGGTGTTTGACATCTTCTCTGTGGTGTTGCGAGCTGAGTACATCAAATGTGTGCTATAAGTCTTGTTTTCGCGAGTGGATGTAAGGCTTGTGAGCTCGTGTGGTACGAAAGAGTGCAGGTCCAAGCCAGGTAGATCAAGATGATATATCATTCTGTCGGGAACACACATAGCCTGGTTCAGCTTGGCTGAGACAAACTACGGCTCCAGGGTTTGCTGGAGCGTGTTCACAAACTTGTGGTCTTGGTCGTGTGCAGGCAAATTCCCCTTGACCAGCCTCAAAGCACATGAAAAGCTAATGCAGACTCTCATTGTCCGCGTCCCTTTAATGGATTTCACAAGTGTTGTGAATAGTAGCTTGAATTGTCTGTATGCAGGCTACCGCTACAGCTCGTTGGTCAAGCTGGAACATGCACGTAGCCGGCCGATGGTGTAACCTTGGCAAGGACCTCGCTCGGAAAGGGGAGACAGTAGACTGAATTGACAAGAAGCATTGGCGATTACTGCTGCGAGCGGTGAGCTGGCTGTGATGCTTGTCGCAGAAGTGCTGCATTTCACAGATGTGTCTTAGAGCTTTGACTTGATCCAGTCCAAAAATCCTGCAGAGCCTGGTGTGTTGACAGCATCCCATACTCTGAGGCCCTCTTCCCATCGATCGTCCATCCAGATATCTGTTTTGCCATCAGATCTGAGCCGTAGCATTTCCTTGACGTCTTTTGGCCCCCACTCTGGATCATCGCCAGCTACAAATGCAGCGAACTTCTGATTCCAGGTCTTAAGAACTGCCTCTTCATCATCAGTGAGACCACTGTCGTAGGACTGTCCCCACCACCATATCCACTGGTCTGTGCTGTGAGTGACACCCCAATCTGGAGGGAATGCTTCTTTCGAGGCCTTCGTCTGCCAGTCAAACCTGTAACGTAGAAGATCTTTACCAGGTTCTAGGCCTCCATCTACGAGCGCACGATGAAATCCTCTTTCGAGATCATGAACTTGCATATTCGCATAGAGCTTGCCAAATGCGTCCTGCCAGTCTCTCATGCCGTGAGGCAGGGCTTTCTGGTCGCCGCAGAAACAGTGCATCAGTCTGGAAACAACTTTCTCGGGATAGTCTGCGCAAAGCCGTGTGTAGGTTGCTCCATACGAAGGCGGCGGAGTTCTCCAAGCTCGATAAAGCGAATGCTCGTCTCTACACTCTCCATTCATCAACTTTATGCCACGTGCTTTCATCCTTCGTGCAAAGTCGCCACTATTTATGTTTGCTATAATATCCTTGGAGACGAATTGGCCATCTGAGAATGCGCGAAACTCAGACAGCTTCATTTTGTCCTGGACAGCGATCAATTTCGATGCTGAGGTTGATCTCAAATGCTGAAGCTTTTCACTCGCAGATAACGAGAGAGGAATGTTCAACGCCTCGAGTAGTTCATCGAATTGCTTTTGATGCTCAACAATGGTCTTCGGCTGTACACCTGGACTATTGGACCACATGATAGCTCGCTTGATGATCGCTCGAGAGTCCGGCACGAAATAGAGCTCATGGGCAAGCTGCTGAAACGTGCTATGCGAGCCGGCCGAATATCCAGAAATAGTGATGTTGCTACTATCACCCCCAAAGTATTCGATGTTGTCAGAGGTCCACTCGAGTGCCATTCGCTGATCCCAGAATCCTTGGTTTCCAACCGGGTCTCCTAGTATCTGCGCCTCTGCTTGGAGTTCACGGCTGGTCAAGAACCCGAGAGCATTGACTCGATATGCTGGGGCCACAATGATGGCATTGAAAGCAGTCTCACTCAGTAAGCGAGCCAAAGACTCTGGCGTGTTATTTGGATCGCCCCATTGCAGAAAGCCGCCTGCATGTCATTAGCAAGTTTATCGGGTTCCAACCTGGTTTCGATCGCACCATGAATATAGAAGAGCACCGGGAAGCCTTTTTGTGGTCGTGATTTTGCAGGTATGTAGATATTGAGCTGAAGACAATTCTCATCCCAATTGCTCTTGTCTTTTTCGCTTAGAAATGATGGCTGCGGGCATACAGCTGTGCCTGCGTCAAACCGTCCCGGACTGACTTCTGTGCCATAACGATAGCAAGGTGGAAGCCTTCTAGCCTGTCTGAATCTGTACGGTCCCAAGGGAGGCAGAGCGTATGGTATGCCACCAAAGTAGTGGATTAATGCCGACCCAGACGAGGTGGCTTCAGCTTGGCTGTGCAACGTCAAACCTTGGAGAAAGCCGAGCGCACCTGCATCGAGCTTGTACGGCTTCCTGACTGTTGAGCTGGAGTTCGACATGTCTTGTTGTCTGCTAACAAGGAATGACCATTGCTGCTGAAGTGCATTGGAGGACGCTGTTGGCCGCTGCCCCGCCAACGTCCGATCTTGGCCGAGGTCGGCGAGCTCAAAGTAAGAAATGGTGCGATGAAGAGCATTTGGGAGACAAATTCCTGCTAGACTACGAGCCGGTTCACGTATCAAGGGAAGGTATCACAGGAAGTCTTCAGCGACCAGAGTTGACTCTGCCCTCGTGATGCTAAAAAAGTGCCAGTCGTTGCCCGATTTGCATTGCTCGTCAGGACTTTCGTGACGGCATCAGCAAGACGTGACCGAACAGCTTTGGGAAGCAGACAAGACACTAATGAATAGAGCACTTCATGTGAAGATCGTACGACGTCTGCAAAGCGCCTTTTGCCTCAGGATATCTCCCTTACCATCACGTAACGGCTAAGCACTCCTGGCCATGTTTAGATCAAGCTGCAGATTACCATGAGTATGCTGAAATGTTTCGTTCCAGCACTTGGATTCGAGGTATTGCGGCTGCTAAAAAGCACTTACGTGCGGAGTGACTCCAGAGAGGCGTTGATAGCGAGAATGACTGAATGTTGAACCTCCGTGCACAGACCTCGTCGACAGTGGTACCAATTTACTTCCTGTTTTGGAAGGAAGTTCGTGGCTGATCGGCGACGCAGCAAGCTGAACCTTGGAGGTCTGCTACCTTTTACGTACATCGCTGAAGATGCAAGTGATTAGTACTGCAACAGTCATCGGTCGTGTGCGATATAAGACGGGCTTGCATCCACGATGAAATTCGGGCTGGTCACCAGAATATTGTCCGGCAGCAGGAATCATGCGACCATCTGAGCGCATCAATATCTATCCAGACACGCACAGCGTTGTGGAATTGAAGCAGCACACTTTCGATGTCATCTGCATTGGTTCCGGATGGGCTGGGAGGATGGTGGCAAAGCAAGTCGTCAAAGCAGGACTTAGTGCTCTCGTCGTCGAGAAAGAGCTGTTCGGAGGTCAGTGAGGTGATGGACTTACATATGAGACAGCTCTAATGGCATTAGGCGATTGTCCTTTCTGGGCTTGTGTGCCCAGCAAGCTGATGTTGCGTCCTAGGGAAGCACTAGACGAAGCTGCTGATGTTGGCGGTGCAGCGCAAAGAGTCAATGCGGCCAACGGGCTCGATGTGGATGCAGTCTTTGCAAGACGTGACAAGTTGACACAGAACAAGGTCCTGGTCCCAATGATCGAAGACTTTGGTGCAACGTTGGTGCGCGGGGCCGCCAAGATCACAGGTGTACGCCGAGTGCAAGTTCTGGATCATAAAGGCCGCTTCATTGATCTAGAAGCACGTCTGGCTGTAGCTTTGTGCAGCGGAAGTGAGCCCGTGGTGCCAGAGATCGTTCGCGATGCAGACCCATGGACCCCCAGAGACGCTACAAGCGCCATTCAGGCACCTGAGAACCTCATCATTATGGGTGGCGGAGCTGTCGGATGCGAAATGGCCACTGCGTACTCGGGATACGGCACCAAAGTGACCTTGATAAGCTCTTCGGCTGCTCTTCTGCCGTCAGTCGATACCGAAGCTGGCGCGCTGGTGCGGGAGTCTCTCGAGCAGAAGGGAGTTGTCGTGATCACAAGTACCAAGGTCGTAGGAGCAACAAGGACTACAAACGATGGTGTAGAGGTGCAGCTCTCAGATGGCAAGATTCTTACTGGTTCCGAATTGCTCGTTGCTGCAGGTCGAAAGGCTAGCCTTGAACTCGGTCTTGAATCGATTGGTCTGGGTTCTGGAGCCAGGCAGCTTGATGTTGATGATTCCATGACGGTAGCGACAAACGATGGCCAGCATTGGCTCTACGCTCCTGGTGACATAAACGGCCGCTCAGCGTTCACTCACGCAGCAAAGTATCATGGTCGCATTGCTGGTAATGCCATAGCCGCACGCGCCATGCGAAAGGGGGAGTCGCCCGAAGCTTCGAAGCAGTGCGTTGCGGTAGCATCTGCTACCGCCATGCCCCAAGTCATCTTTACAACTCCAGTTGTGGCTTCGATTGGTTTGACTCGAATCCAAGCTCAGAAGCAGAAGAAGTCAGTCAAGGCTGTGACAGCTCCGTGGTGGACTGTTGGCGCCATGGTCAGACAGGACTCTACGCCTGAGGGGTGGGCACAGTGGCTGATCGATGAGGAGGAACGCCTGCTTGGTGTGACGCTGGTTGGAGCAGGCGCGGCAGAGCTCATCCATGCTGGCACTATAGCAGTGACCGCAAAGATGAAGGTTGCTGATCTCTTGCACGCGATTCCTGCGTTCCCGACAGTGAGTGAGGTTTACCTCAATCTGTTGGAGGCGTCAGGGTATTAATAATGGAGGTGGAGAAGTCTCCCTTTCTCGTCTCAGCTGTCCAGACCCTGATGAAGTCTAGCGCAGGAATTCAGACCACGTCCAGAAAATTGATTCCACACTCGATCCTTCTTCGCTCCGCCCTGCCATTCTCATCCCCCATGCGACAATATCGCTTGCATCTGTGCTTGGCGATGTATACTGATTTGAAGACTACGAAACACATCAAGTGATAATGTGGCCTCTGTCTCAGCCTATACTTGTTTCGCTCGGTCTTGATTACACATGGTCACCTTGTGACCCGGGTGATGCATGCTCGATATCGCTGCATAGAATGCTCACGGCGTATCTGGAAGCACTGATCACGACTAACATGGAATCATGGCTTGGAGAAAGTGCAATGTTAAGAGTACGTCTGAAAAGATGGCCAAACAGCGTGCTGGTAGAAGACGTCGACGTCCGCCCACTTCAAACTGACGGCCTGATGAGATGTGCGACGCAGAGCAAGAATGACATCGAACAAAGGTTGCTGGCGAAGACTTAATGAGCTGACATTCATCGATGCAAATCCAGGTCTTGGGAAGGACATCCAAAAGCAGCAATTGGCCCGGACGCATGGCATCCGTAATGCCTTCCGAAAGCGGTACCAAGGGCAGCAGGATGCATCAACAGACCTCCATGAGATACATCAGCATGCGAATGATCGGGACTCGGACAAGCAAGGCGCAGTTCAAGGTGAAAGTGATCAGAAGATTCCTGATCTACCAAAATGGTCATCTTGCCTCGCCGTGTGCAACATTGATCCTTTCGAGACTTTGCCAGTGAATGCAAGCCGCTTGACTGCCTTGCTTCATCTCCAATCATCACAGCACGCCGGTGAGCCGGTCTTTAGTCTCAGAAGCAGGAACGATTGCAGGGTATTCTACAACGTATTCGACGCAGGATTGCAGGATGCCGCTTTAGCCAACGCGTTGTGTCTGACACTGAAGTTCGCAGCCAATGATCACGCTCTCGACAAGGAGTGCATCGACTACTACGCACAATCTATCCGGCAAATTTCTCGGACGCTGTCTGATCCTGCTCAAGCTGCTTCCGTCAACACTCTTGGGGCAGTCCTTCTGCTCATCGGCATTGAAGGCCGCCTAGGCAATCAAACTGCAGCTCAAGCTCATCTTCACGGTGTCGAGCAAATCATGAGCTTATGCAACGAGCGTGAGGTATTGCTCGGCCACTCTATCAAGCGAGCAGCGTTTTGGTAAGTCTCCCACTTCACCTGCAGGATCTCGCGCTGACATTTGTTAGGCAAGATCTGAATACTGCTATTCTAGCAGGAACAAGCAGGATTTTCGATCACGAAACTTTCAGTGAGCTGCATTGGCATCGCGATCCTTACTCGACTTTCATGTTCAGCGCGCCTTGTGGCTTTGCAGCTCAATCGGAAGAGATTGGCCACGAGCTATTTATGATCCTTGGCGATATATGTGCTCTCCAGCGCCAACAATGCACTACGACGGAGGCCGCGGATGATATGGTTGCGCTGCTTCATTTAGATAATCGACAAGCCTCGATAGAATCTCGCTTGCAGCAATTGCTGCAGCGCGAAGAGGACACGTTGAGAAGATGCTGCGCTTATGCAGCATACCTCTGTGCTTACTCCACTTCCAATAAGATCCGGAGCGCTACAGCAATCCCATACCATTTTGCCTCCCTCCTCATCTCAGAGCTCGAGATCCGCCAGGTCAGTGCCAGCTGGGACGAGTTTTCAGACCTCATGCAATGGATCATCGCCGTCGGCGCCTGCTTTTCTCAGTCTGATCAAATCAAAGCTCGCTATGCAAAGTTGTGGCTGCGGTTACGGAATGACGGAGAACCGCGACAGGAAAACACCATCAGCGACTTCATCTGGCCGCCGAATCTTGAGCCACTGTACAAGGACTTCTTGTCGAACTTGAACACAATGGCCAGTAGCTCGATGAGCTAAGCGAGCGTCTCGTGCAGGCACGTGGAAGACATGGTACGAACTTGATACCTATTTGGGAAAGCAATGCGGACTGCTGTTGCCCACGCCCCCACTGAGAGTCAGGAGCAGAAGCTCAGAATTGCGAAACGAGCCATGGCCGTGGCAGGTCGGCAACGTATGGAAGGATCCTCGGTTTGGATCTTTTGTGCAGCTTCACGCAGCGTACATGCTTCCGGTGGATCCTTCATTGAACATCTTGAGGAGCACATTGAGGATGAAAGTCGACTCGGGTAATGCGGCAAGTGGGCAGAGCGCACAAGAGTAGGCGTCACGTTCTAAACGAAGACGATGATGATAAACATGGCACGAGCGGGTGTTGCTGGATGGTGGCATGCGGCGTTCCTGCCTGCATTGATAGCTGTTGTCCAGAGAAGATGGAGGCAGGCGACCATGGAGAAAAACATCTTGCAGGAGTGTGAGGTAGTGGAGATCGGCATGAAGAAAAAGTCTGCATTCATCATGATATCGTTACGAGGTGTATGAGGGCTCCGCCATGATCGCTTCCTCGGCCAAAAACATTAGATGAGGTAGGTGTGGGATACCAAGGAAGTACGACAACCACCATCCAGACCACCTTCCCATCAGACCATCGCACCAACGCCAGCAGCCAATGCTGCTCCTACGGGAACCAACACTTTGTACACCTCTGGAACGCTGGTAGGGGCAGCTGCGTTCTTTGTGCTTGTGAGGTCCAGGTCGGCCTTCTCGTCGCATGTGGCAGTAGGATCAGGAAGATCATCTGCATTCCTGGTGATTGTGATAGTGGCAGTGGGCTGCAGAAGAGTCAGCAATGCGACGTGAGTGAGAGACAAGTCTTGGACGAACCAGTGGCGAGATGACCTCCCAGACTACAGTATCCACCTGAGCGCCGCCGGGATGCAGCTCCTTGGTAGTCTTGTGGCAGTTTGCAGACGTGGCCTGGCCCATCGGCTTTTTCTTGCTCAAGGGACCATAGAGATCGCATGTTTGTGTGACAGAGTAGGAGGTGCCGGAGATCTGTGTTGCAAAGTCGAGCTCGAATCTGTTTTGAAGAACCTTGTCAGCATTGCAAGGCCGCAGAGCTTGTAGTGTCTGAGGGGCGGTCGAGTGGGTAGCTCAAGCGTGGCAGCGGAAGACTCGCCCTGTTGGTCCAATGTTCATCTAAGATATTGTCAGTACGGATCGTTGCTGCTAGTTCATGAGGACATACAATTGTCGATTGGCCAGGCATCTGACCAGCACATGCTTGACCAGGGCCTGTCGCAGTGCAGGTCACCGCCAGAACGGTGTCACATGGATCGGCCCTGAGAACTGTCGCAACATGGTCCTTGTTGAGCTCCGTAGGCGCGATGGTGGTGATGACTTTGCTTGTTGGCTCCGGAATGACTGAGTGCACCCAAGTTGATGCGCTCGCACCGCCGGTGAAGAACGAGAAGGTGCTCTGTTGATCAGGGACCACATCTGCAGAGGCACTCAGGGCCATGGTTAAAGCGGTCGAGAGCATGGCTTGCTTGGAGAACATCTTGGCGGTTTGTCGGTGGATGGTCGGGTATCGAAGTCGATAAAGTGCAGGTTGAAGAGTGTCTGTGGTGTAGATCGTTGCTGGTCTCGAGATATGCTGGTGGAAGAGGAATGTCAATCACGAAAGAGTGGCGTTGATGCTGGTGATGCTCTGGAGAGGATGCAAAATGTGGTGTATGCAGATGAAAGCAAATGAAGAGGAGCTTCGCCTGCAGGAGAAGAGGCATCTGTTTATATAAGAATGAATGGCAAGCGCTCAGCAGAGAGCGTGGCTTCCAAGCAATGCTGGCAGTCCCTACCAGTTGAGTGCAGTTGTAATGTCCATATTGGTCGCTTTTGCAGGTGCAGGTCCAGAACTGAGGTCATTGCGGAGGCAGCACTGCGATGTTCGGCATCTTTGGACGCATCTTGAGCAAGTGCTCAAGCCGAGAAACCGTTAAGTAGGCGCGACCTGGTGATTTTCGTTGGTCATTGTCTGGTGTCGTAGGGTGCTGAACCGCGTCGTGAAAGGCAGCGCGTTTAGACTTTGGAGCTAGTGCGCATTCGGTAGCGACGACAAGGGTATCATCCGACGAACCTCCTGAACACGCGCCTTCACTCCCCTATTCCTCAGCGGCAGCAATTCCAATCTACGTACACCTTCTTCGACACAGTCACTGCTGTCGAGCGGTCCCCCCACATGGGGATTTCTGCAACGACCGGCTCAAGCGAGGATGGCGACGCGGAGGATGTTGCCATGCTTGACGCGAGCATGTCAAAAGAGCATAAACGGCACGGATGGTCGGAGAGTCGACATGCATGATCTGACGATGCGGCGGAGGACCTGTGAAGAGTTGGTTGAATGGCCACAGGGTCTCGACCGGAAAATGATGGACACATCTTCACCCGGCGCGCAAGCGCGGAAGATGAACAAAATTCGATGGCATCGTAATCGGCCGCAGCTCGCCTTTCTCTATCGCGTTCCTCTGGCTTGTTCGCAGCTTCAGCGGTGCACTGCGACGACCGACAGTGGCTGCTTCGAGCTCCTTCCGGGTCGACTGTACTCTGTTCGCACGTATGGCCGGGCCAAGATCACCATTGGGCATGCTCGAATCGGACGCAGCCTGGCTTCGAAGACTTTCCTCCTTGTCCTTGAGTCTTGCTTCGCGTTCTTGGAGTTCAAGCTCCTTCTCAGCAAGTCGCTTCTCGCGATCCTCCAACTTTTTCTGCTTCTCATCTGGCTCCTGGCCGTCGACACCTCGCGAATCCTGCTCATCAGCTGATTTGCTCTTCTGCCTCAGCTGCTCTTCCTTCTCCGCCAGCTCTTTTGCCTTGGCGTCGACCTCCTTCAGCTTTTCAGCGAGTTCCTTTTCGCTTTCCTCAGCCTTGCTCGAACTCGCCGAATCAGCAGCTTCCTGTCGCTTTTGCAACTCCTTTGCCTCGGCTTCCTGCTTCTCGCTTTTGGCTTCTAGCTCGTGCCCCTTTGCTTCTTGTTGCTTCTGCTTCTCTGTGAGCTCTTTCTCGAGCGCTTCAAGCTTCTTCTGTTTTTCTTCGACGCTTTTCTCCTTCGCTGCTAATTCCGAAAATCCAGGCTTGCTTGGATCGAAGCCGGGTTTCGAGTTCTTGTGCTCTTCCCAGGTACCGAAGTCCGAGACGTACCACAGCATTGTTTGCGTCCAACGGAGCTGCATCAAATTTTGTCAGCGTTCTGCCAAAGACCGGGGTGAAGGACTACGAACTCACCTCGTGAGCCCACATGTAAATCAGGTTGTTGATCGACCATTTGCCATAACTGTTACAGAGATATGCGTTTGGGAAGTCTACACACTTGATCCTGCTCTTATCAGCAAGAGCCGACTACAATCATGATCAAGAGACACACCAGAAAGCATTAGGAGTGTTGCTAGTCTCGAGACTCCAGAACTGTTTTTGGCCCGTCACGATTCTTGCACCTTTCCCTCCGCCCACACCACGGAGATACTGGCCATCTCTGCCATTTCGGAAAGCGATCTGGCCTTCGTTGCCTTTCTCGATGAACCACTTCTGTTCGGCGCTGCCATTCGGCTCTGCGGTGTAAATTGTGCCATTCTTGAGCTGAATGCAGAGACCACTCGAAGCTGGAACTAGGAAGTATGCTGGATCATCGCTCATCGTGAAGTTCTTAACACAAACGCCAATTTCGCTTCAACCTCTTCTAGGTCACAGATTGAAATGGCTGTGTGAGAGGAGCAGGATTTGCGGCGCAAGAAGTCTTTTCTCAAGCAGTAGTCATTGACGCTTTCGATCTTTACTGAACAACTGATTTCGCAGCCAAACTCTTACGCACATAGCTGTCTATGAAAGTGGCTGGCAGCTGTGCCATTAGCTGCAGTAAAGTCGTATTGAGTTTTGCTAAACTTAATTCGAGCCGAACACACAGCTTTCGATCCACTTCTCATCAGCAGCTGTAGGCGCTTTGAAGGCCTCCACAGGCATCATTGGTTCCAAGCATCGTCAAAACGCAAGCACGTTCGAGATGCCGGGTCTCCGCGGTACGATGCAGAGCAGGAGCCAGAGCCGCCAGCGTCACCTAATCTCAACTGGGCCATTGCAGCTTGCATATTAGATCAACTGCAGATCTTCCACCCCGCCGCCATTTCACTGTGCAGCAAGCACATATTGCGACCTTTCCTCACCAACAAATCCTTGCGACTCTGCCAAACAGTCCAATATCAACGACCAACAAGACTTCTGGGCATCAATTTGGCAAGCAGGCAAAATGGCAGACCCAACGAAGACGGCAACTGATGCAACGTGAGACTACTCTGCATAACGTTGGCCAGCGCAGTACTGAATATCATCCAGAAAGAATCTCCCAGGAGGTGCTGGTGACATTGCAAAGACAGATCCAGCCAAGGGTGATGTGCTAGGCGGCAGAAACAAGCCAAATGAGGGCAGCACGGTCAGCGGTCAAGAATTTCTAGAGCACGCGACATCTGCTAATGAGCTCTGTACAGGTGGACAAGGAGGAGAAGAAGAACAGCTTGAGAATCAACATCGAGCTCGACATCGACATCGAGATCCATTTGACAGCAAGAATCAAAGGAGATATCACAATTGGTTTATTGTAATGGCAACCCATCGAAAGGCACTCCTGCTGGAACAACCGCTCATTGCTCACAGCTAGGGTCGATGGCTCGATGGCACTTTTGGGGCGACCGAGATTTGGAGGACTTGCGCTCTGCTACATAGTGAAAACATGTATGCACCATCAAACCTCTACTTGCTAGATGCTCCTCCAGCTCCATCGCAGCGACGTACAATGTCAATTCAGGAACGGCTATGCTGAACTCGCACAGCTCTGAGCAGACGATGACGATGACAGTACCTCACAGCACACTAATACCAATCCCTCGGAACACGTACATCTTGCGTGCTGGCAAACGCCTTTCCATGCACGATTTCCACATCAGCTTACCAGATTCGGGCAATACATTGATCGGCATCTGCTCCGCGAAAATAAAGTTCGACACTTATGCACTCGGCCCTGAATCGTACCAAGTGATCTCACAACAAGGCAAGAGCTCTGGACGCTAGTATGGAGAAGCTGCAAAGCTCTGTTGTAGCATCATCAGATCGATCATCTAACATCAGCCCGCAAAAACTGCTAAAACCTTTCCGCAATGGTTCTGGGCATTCTAAGTGAGTGACAACACCTCCATCCTACCACCATCAACAACACACTAACGAGTGGCAAACCCCAGCCGCCGTAGTAGCATGTCCAGCAATCATAGGCACAACCGAAGCCATCAGACACGGCCAAAGAAACAACCAAAGAGAAGAACATCGAGGTAGAAAACACAATCTCGTAGTAACTCTCCTCAACCACAATGACTATAGTGCCCGCTTCAACGGCGCTGCAATCGTCCTCGCAAACAAGAAATTATGGATAGATACCACAGGCCAACTCCGTAGAGCCGGAGCACATCCTTATACAGGATACTTCCTACCTTTCCACAACATGGAACAAGTCTGGCGTCAACAAGGTTATCGGAGAGGTGAAGGGATGGTCTCGACAATTTCCCACGATCCTCCTTTCTTGAATTGGATTTATGTCGATAAGAATACTCATGAGGTGAAATATGGTGTTCGAGATGAAGCGGAGCCGAATCTTGTTGGACCTTTTGATGTTACGAAGACGGATCGGAGGTTGAATTTTCAGGGTTGGGAAGGTTTTGTGGCTGTCGAGGAGCAAGAGGATAGTGGGCTTTGGGCTTTGTATTTTGATGTCGAGGATGATGGGTTGACGGGTGAAGAGAGGGTGGGTACGCAGAATCTGAGGATGTTGGCGCTTGAGGTTTGGAGGAAGGAGTTGAGGATGGATCGTGAGGCCGCGATGGAGGAGAGGGAGGAGAGGTTGAGGGCTAGGGAGGAGCATGATAATAAGAGCGAGAAGTCGGCGGAGACGACGGTTTCTTGAGTGCAGAGAATACGGTGATGTGTTGCGCTTTTGCATTATAAGGCGTTCTGGAGAGCTGCGTGCCGGCCCTAGCATTTGGAGTCATGGCCGTACGCTGACAAGATTAACGAGGGACGTTCTGTGCGATTCGTACAGCAAGTCCTGGTCTGGTGAGGTGCTGGTGGCACTGATCATATATAGGTGGCTGTGGCTGAAGCAAGTGCCTTGCCAAAGCTCTCTTCCTGCTCAGGTCCTGTTTCACTAGTTCTGTCGTCCGAGTGCTCCGCTTGGACTGCATACTGCTTCCTGTGACATATTAGCTGTCTGTCTGTTCAGACTACAGGTACGGGACTCACTCTTGGCGTGCATGCAAGTACCGCACGACCCACGAAGACGCGATAAGTAAAACTGCGAACGCTGCTGTGAAGGAGTATCCCTTCAAGAACCGAGGCGCCTCGACTGTCTTGTAGACTAGAAGTGGTGTCCAAGCAGTGGTGGACTGCGCAATGGTGTTCATGACGATGAGCGTGAAGGCTCGCTCATCATCGTCATGCTTCAGAATGTCATTCGCCCAGCCATAGAGCACCGAGGACATTGCTACCGAAGAGTACGTGGTGTTGAATGCGAACCACTTTGCTGCCTCGGGAACATCCCACACGATCAAGATTATGAGACCAATCAGATTCCAAGTATGCGCAATAGTGATTGCTCCAGGCCGGCCGAAGACGAGGTCACTCCCGAAGCAGATGAAGAGCACGTAGAAAATTCCAATGGCCGGAGAAGTAGTAGAGAGATCGTTCAATTTTCCGGTCGAGAAGCGCTTCAGGCTCTTTAACCAAAGGAGGTACCCACCTGAAGATGAGTTCAGACAAGCGTTCCAGAAGAACGTATCCCAAATGATGAGCAGCCATAGACGCCAGGTGGTGGAGATCTTCTTGACAGTGCCCCATGTCATATGCGACCCGGTCTTATGTCCCGCTCGCTCGAGGCGCTTCTTCGCAAGAGCGATGTCCTCCTTTGACAAAATCAAAGTAGAAGGTTTTGCAGGGGTGCCAGGCCAGATGATGAAGCCAAAAAGTCCGAGGGGTAGAGTGATGATGGAGTTGATGATGAACATCCAGCGCCAACCACTTAGACCATTAACTCCATCGAGGTTTCTTGATGCTGCTCCCTGAATCAGTCCAGCTGTCAAGGTTCCGAGTGTGAGGCCAGTGTAGAAGAAGCCACCACGTCGTCCAATTTCATCTCCACGATACCAAGCCCCAAACACGTAATGGACTCCAGGAAAGAAGGCGCTTTCGAATAGACCAACCATGAATCGGTACGCCATCATTTCCGAGTAGCTTTGAGTTCTGTATTGAAGAAGTGTGAAAAGGCCCCAACCAATGTCCAGGCCTGGAATCAGCCAATCCATCCGCACCTTAGGGAACAGAAGCGCGAATGGAATCTGTCCTAGCACTGCTCCCAGAGTGTAGATCGTCTGGAAGTGCACGAGCTCATTGCCATGGAAGCCGAGCTCTTCTGACAGTCCAGAGACGTAGGCATTGTCTGGACACTGTCAGTCATCCAGCAGCACGAAACTTTAACCCAGTAGCATACTGATGTTTGCCTGATCCAAATATTTGACCCAGTAAATCACAAACGCATAGATGACAATCAATAGATCGAGCTTGATGATCAATCTTCGCTCTTCCGGAGAGTCGTCAGGATGAAACCAGTGGTACCAGCGGCGAGGCTTCAAGCTAGCCATGATATAGGTAGCAATTGAAGGTCAGAGGACAGGCTGTCGCCTTCCATGAGAGGCATATCGCCTGCTTTTCAATGTCAGTGCTACACGAGATTGGGGACCCAACGCGATCAGGGATGTCAAAAGTCCGCTCATGCAGACGCGCAGCAGCCCTGAGTGTTGCGATCTGTCTGAATCATTGCGCCATCCCAGGCGAATCAGCACATCTTCACACTTGACGTATCCACAGCGCGTGCTCGACACATGGAAATCACGTTTCTATGCCGATGCTTGGCTGCAATTCTACGCCAGTTATTTCTTGGATGGACGGCTGAGCAGAGTGCAGAGTCGTCTGCGGCTTTGGTTGGGCGCAGTCTTCACGCAGGTGTCGTCTTCGCGGATAAGGTGTCGACTTCAACTGCCACGAGCAATTATCCAAGCTCTTTTTTGCTCTATCGTCGTGACTATGCCTCATCACAATGTCCCAGGCTGTTGCTGCGATTCTCCGAGAATCGAAGAGCTGTCACAAGATTGGTCGCTAGGAATCGAAGGCGATCACTATTCCCTCGGAAATTCGCAGAGGTACATTTATCCAGATACGGCTTGCATGTTGACTGATAGAATCGGAGCAGACGTTACACTTGTTGTAAGAGTAGAAGGTCAAACTTGAGCAGTGAGACCGAGGGACGCGCCCTCCCTCGATGAACACGCCAAGCATTTTGAAGGTCTGTGCTTGCAAACAGGACCGATGGACCACCGTGGACACCTCTCAATAATGAGTCCTTGTCGTCTACAACACAGACCACACAAACGCATACTCACGGGAAGTGCCTCCCAAGACGGGCAAAGGAGCAAAATTTTGACATGAAGAGGTATGGAGACGCATCTCGTGCAGGCGCTGATTTCACAGTCGCGGACTACCTTCTACCAAGATTCTGCTGACAGTACCCGTGGACATTGACCGGATCACTTCCTCCCAGGGGAATATCTCTCCCAGATGCGATGCACCAAACCTCTCGTGTCTGGTGCTGGCGGAGCTTGAGTTCCTTGTGGATTGACGGCTCCGGTCTGAGTCTGACCTGCTTGGCCTTTTGTCTGAGCCGCAACAGATGAGCCTGCAGCCTCGGTCCGCCGCCTCTTCCTCTTCCTATCCCTACGCGCATTCCTTCTATGCGTTGCCTTTGAGCCCATGCCTGGTGGCATGTTGCTGCTCCCTGCCTTCGACTCTGCAGTTTTCCCTTTACCCTGGTGGTTTGGCTCACTTGGAGCTTCCTGGTCGCTATCATGCAGAGCTTCTGGCGAGCCTGGTCCGGTTCCACTTCTCTCAGAGAAAGCATGGTCGTCTGCGGTCTCGAATGAATACTCATCCTCAGATCTTTCGTCAAGGCCCAAAAGAGCACTGCGATCGGCTACGTGCTGGGCTATCTCACTTCTTGTGCGATCTCCGAACGCAGTCGCATAATCATGTCCGATATCATATCCGCCGACTTCGCCCCGTTCACTATCGTCTAGCTGCTCGCCAGACAGCTGGGGTGGCTGGTCAAATTCTTGCGAAGGGTCCTCTACATGCATATCAGGAGACCGCACGGTCTCATCATCGTTCTCATGCTCCACTATGGCTCTTCTATCCTGTCCAAGAGCGATGGTAGCTGCCATCCAGGCATCCGGCTCAATCGTTACGTGATGAAATCTTTCCAATCGGGTACGTAGGACGGCGCTTCGTTGCGGTTCTGGCGTGATAATCTGGGAAAGATGATGAGCGATGAATTGCGGAGTCGCAGCCACACAGCCCTGACTCTTGCTTTCTTCTCCAGCGTCAGAGACACTCTTTTTGTCATCTGGTGCAGCCTTGCTGGAGTCACTGTTGGTGGCAGTGGCATCCGATGAGTCTGCTTGAACGTCTATGCCGGTTTCAATATCTGACTTCCTGGCGGCGGGCGGTGGCACTGTCCTGTCCTTTGGCTTTTGCGAATTTGCTTGATCTCTGTTGACAACTTTTTCAGATGCTCTTGGTTCTAACATATCGGGATCACTGGCGACTTCTCCAACAGATGAGGTCTCGGTTGTGGTTTGATCAGCCACCTTCTGAACCTCATGAGAACCAGAGCCCTTTGAAACTGTCCAAGGATCAGACTCCTGAGCTCTGGTCGTCAGTGCAGAAGCGTCATCTGAACGAGTCTCGAATACCCATTCTGTCGCCTCCTCAATTGGCGTGCTCGGGTACTCATCAAGCTTCAGCTTCTTGAGATTTTCTGGGTAGTAATAAGGCCGAATACCATGATGATGGTATAAATTGCTGCTTGCTTGTGCCTCCTTGCAATCACAAGCACGCAGAATCCAGAACATGAGGGTACGTTCGATCATCTTCTCAACAAACCGGTAAAGGCCTGGTCTTCGAAAAATAGATTCATGCGATCTGTTCAGAACACATTTCCGCTCACTGGATGACAGATGCAAGAAGAGCGGTTCTCGAAGTACAAGCTCGCGGAGTGCTGTCTCGACAGCGCTCAAAAGCTCCTGGCGAAAGTCGCAGAGCTTCTTGGAGTTGCCATTTCTGATCGAAATCGTGTCGAGAACGGCCTTCTGCGCCTCGTGAAATTCTGGCCATCGATCAGCGCGGTGGTAAGTCGAACAAGACTCAAGTGGCTCCTCGCCTGCCTTCTGCAGCACGTGGTGCCAGACATCAATCAGCACTTTACTGTTGACAATTATGCTGAACTCATCGTACTGATGGCCGCTCTGATCGAGGTCCAAACAGGACCGCTCCCAGTTCTCCCAAGAATTGTACCTCTTATCTCCAACATACCACTTGCCCATACTCCCATGCGAGAGAAATTCTAGTATGAGAGGTCGAGTGAACAGCTGGTGGATGTGATTCGGACAAGGGACATTCGCTGGCACCCTTTGACTGTTACAGGTCCGAAGTATGCATGTACGGCAGTAGATGCTGTTGCAGTCGACTTTGTAGAAGGGCCTCGTCCGACCTGGATCGCAATTTTCCTCGCAGACAATGCACTTGTTCGGCATATTCAGCAAGGCATGGGTGCTGTCGCAGACTTTCCACGGCATCTGGTCAACCGCAATCTCGTACTGCGGGAGTCGTTCTGGCAACCAGCTCCAGACTTCGCTACAACGAAGCGCTCTTAACCTCTCGTCGACCTGGCTATCGACTTGAGCGTCGAATTGTCTGACAGCTCGGTCTGTGCTTTTGTAAACGAGCTCGATCAAGTCGAGATACCACTGGTCAGAGCAAGCGGATAGGAGTAGAGTATTTTCATCGAATGGCACCATCAAACAGACTTGTTCTTCGCAGGGCTCTCTACCTGCTCCACTTGCGAACCTTGTTGTTCTTTGGATGCACAGAAGATCAAGCCTCTTTGATCCGGTAACCTTCTTCGTTTCATACTTGTAGTAGATCCTGGTCGCGATGGTATCGACGTAAAGCTGGGTCTCTCCGACATACTTCGCTGCATCTCTGATGTCCTCTATTATCTCTGACAACTTCACTTCCTTAAAGTCGAGATCCTTAGTCGACCTCGGCGCCGTCTGAGTTGTCGGAAAAATTGAAAAGAATGGGTGGTCCTCTGGAGTGCTTGATGGCGAGGACTGACCAGTGATAGTCAGTGGAGGAAATGGATAGTACCGCTGCTGCACATTGTAAGGTTCAATGAAATACCAGTCCTGGAAGAACTCGAGCTCGGCGACTTTCTTGTTGAACGCGGGATAGACTAATTTGACGCTATGGCAAGGCTCGAAAGAACTTGGCTGCGAAGGCTGGGTTGTCATGAATGCCGATCTCTACGGACTGCAAGTCTGGAAGAAGAGCAGAAAAGAACAGTTCTTGTGTCAGCACATCTGAAGCATTATTGGGGGTCATTACCATACAAAGAAAGCCTGCAAACCATCTGAGACTGCCATGTCTCAACCAGAATCTTGTCCTTCGTTCGAGAGCAAGCATTCTCCCATCACACTGCTTGCTGCATTCGGACCACTCAATAAAGAAACGCCCTATCAATTTTCCATACAGTGCCATGGATACATCTCGCGCTATCGAAGCAGTCAGCCTAGGTGACGATCGCAAGTTGTGATATACAAAGTGACTTGCTGCACCGCAATCCTGGCTCCGGAGATGAAGCCATTCATAAATTTGAGGCGCTTGTGCATCAGTGGGCTTCGATCCTCTCGGTCGTGTGAGAGCTGACTAGGTTGCTTGTGCTTCATCGTCTTCCGCGGTGTCGATTGACGCCTGTGCCAAAGCAGCTGCTTGCTTCGCTTTCCAGTACGGCATCGCCTTGATGATCTGCTGGAGGGTGTCTCGAACGAGTTGTCCAAATTCCGTGTTGAGATCGTCGTAGCCAGCGTGCCAAATTTCGAGATGCTCGATCGAAGCGCACTTAGCTGCGGCCTTGTCCAAGAGTGGCTTCTCCCTGGTCATGTTCTCTCGCAGAAATCCCAGATCCGCCAACGTGCCGTTGATAGCGATTGGATGCCCGGCGATGTACAGCATGAGACGTAGTTTCTTGAGGTTCGCAAGCAGAGGCAAGACTTTCAGAACTCGAGTGAATAGCTCAGGAGAGAAGCCGTTGACTCGAAGCGTTAGTTGTTGAATGCCTGTGAGTCTGCGCGGAGGGAGTCTGGTAAGTCCGTGCAAGTCGCTGAGCGCGTCGCTGTTGTAGTAAGAGGTTGCGCCGATTCTCAGATGGTTGATGGTGTAGAATATGCCGAGAGCTTCACAATAGATGAAGCGGCAGGTCTCGAGAAGGCGTAGTACACCTAGAGTCCGACGATCAGCGACTTATGCAAATATACACGCCCACTGCGCGAGGTTCGGCACTCGATTACTCATACTGTTTCCTGCTGAGACGTGTCTCGGCTTTGTGAAGTAGACTGTCGAGTTCAAGTCTGGCTCGACGCTGAGTGTGAACTCCCATACTGTGTTGCGAATCTCTGCTATGAGGCCTAGGAGTCTGCAGTTCGCCTGCGGGCTGGCTGGTGTGGCCCGGATATCAATCTTCTTCCGAGCCATGATGGCGATGGTGCTTCTGATTGTAAGCGCAACTTTCGAGATTACAGAAGTCGAGTCGTTGTGGAATGTAAGTAGAATTGAGCGGCGATGAATTGCCTTGATCTTGAATGCGAGCAGTGTTTGTTCTCGAACCTCGAGCATGGTCCGAGCTCCCGGAAGGCGCGTTGTTAGCGTCTCCAACTTTACATGTGAAAATGTTGGCCTCAGAGTAAGGCCCGTGAGGCAAGGCATCGAGGTGTCTTTCAGAACATTCGGCCAAGCCGTGAATTCACTTCGCTTAAATCCCACCTCCTGTCTCCGCCATTCAAGAGACCACGCGGGTCTGCATTGAGAGCTTGCTTTTCGAGCCATTTCCTCATCTCCCATTGCTTCTTCGTCGGTGTCAAAGTATTATATGCGTCAAGTAATGCTTGCCACCCTTGTATACCACCACAATCTTCAGATATACCATGACCTTCGCCCTCGATGCACTGAATAGCGTTTGTCGCGGGAGCAATGCCAACGATGGAGATATCGTGCACCCATTGATTGCCGTAGTCATAGGTGTACGACATTTGTAGGCCTGGATTGGCATCAGTGTTTGCTCATCGATCAATCAAAGAAGCATCATTACCCTTCGGCTGTGTTCGATCCAGCACCTCGAATACTTTGATCTGGCTAGCATTCTTCTCGGGCGTTCTTGGGTGCTCCCATGCACCTTTGCGAGCCATGTCACTCGGCTCAGGTCCAACTCTTCTGGTCCCATATTTCGCATCATCGACGATTCGGAGAAGGTACTTCCGTGAATCATCGACGCGTTTCGTCAGCGTCTGGATCTTCTTCATCACTTGCAACACGCGCTCGTCTCCACCAGCAATTGGCTCGTATTCAGGGTCGTGAACACCAAACTCATAGCTGTGTACTGACTTCCAACCAAACGCGATCTGAAGCGCTCGATGGAGGTCAGCAAAGTTTGTCGTGACAGGAATCGACAGAATCCGCCAGACTGGCGGATCAAGAAGAATTCCCGGGTGAATATGGAACTTGAGCAAGAAGTTCGGTCGCCTGCAACTGGACTTGTGAGACGACCAGTCGTTAATTTGACAGTCTTTGGAGCAGTACGATGTTGTCCTGCAGCGTGTACAAGCTCGAAGCGGAATGTTCGTCCTGGAACACACATTACATTGTTGTGAAGGAGGCATGGTTCTCGGTCTGAGAGGGAGTTGCATAGCTGAAAATTGGACTAGAACGTAGCCTGGAGGCTGAAATACTTATCTTGGTCATAGCCGTGGTATACATGGTACGCGTGCATCGGCATTTGGATGCAGGAATCGAGGATAGACGGAGGAAGGAGGAATCTGGATGCCAGCACCGGCAGCATCTCATTCAAGGTGAGGCGGAATCTGCCAGGATCAAGCTTCCACGGGCGGAGAGCGGGGAGCAGAACTCAATTGGACGCCAAGAAGTCAGAAAACTGGAACTCGTGCTTGTTTGTTGATACCTTGATGGTATCGCTTCTGAGCTTTGCGAATTGCATGTGACAATATCTCGAAGTGAAGTGAATGTTCAGGTCAGAGATCGAACCACACCTCTTCTGCTCGTGCTCGTGTCATCTCTTGGCAGTGACGTCGAGTAGATGCCCCACGTTTCATCGTTGCCGCTGCCAAGATGCATCGTCGTCAAATCGATGCAGCAGCTGCAGACGCGCTGAAGAAAGGAGAACAAGCTTGACTTTCTGAGCTTCAGAAGACTTCACCTACACCATCTAAGCACATAACAGCCTGGAAACGACAACCAATTCCGAAACCAGCCAACATGGCACTCAAGTACAGCAGCTGGCTGCCTGTCATTGCCGTCCTGGTCTTGCTCTATGCGGGCCAGGCAAACGCATTCGGTGCTGGTGAGTAGGAATCTCAACAAAATATGATGATGCAGCAGTTTTCCATAGAGCATGTGCTGACGATATGGCCCTTCAGGAAACATTGGAAGCACCAGCAAGATCGAAGGCCAGAATTGGCGCCATGGTGATATCGAAGATACCCTCCTGACCATTCTCACTGCACGCGCCTTCGGATCAAAGAAGTTCTCTAAGGTGAACCTAAGCTCCTTCTTCTTGAAGGACATATTGACTGACTTTTAATTCCCAGCTCGACGTTAAGAGGACGTATTTTGGTAACTGGCTCAGAGACTACAGCCAAGCAGTCGATGTTGGCACCGTCAAGTATGTTTCTGCAGAGGCTATTCGCCTTCTGCTATGGATCCTGGGTTTCATGTCATTCGGCTATGGCACTGAAGAGTTTGAGGTCACAAAGGAGCGCCTGGGATGCTACAGGCCGGAAGAGCACATCGACAACCCAAAGGACTATGCGGACAATCTTGATGCGAGGCAGTACGATCGCCGTTTGCGCGGTCCTATTGATGAGCGCCGCGAGCTCAGCATTGACGAGCGCACTGGCTTGAAGCACTACATCGCTAGCGAGGATCAAGGCATCACTACATCTGCAGGTATGGTACGCGGTCTGTTCCGCAAGTGCATTGAGCTTGGTCGCCGCTACAAGCACAACAACGACAAACGCGACTACTATGAAGCTCTTCGCCTGCTCGGAACCGCTTGTCACTGTCTGGAGGACTATTCTGCGCACTCTAACTATACCGAATTGGCCCTCATTGAGCTTGGCGAGCGCAATGTCTTCCCGCACGTCGGTCGTCGCACTCAGATTGAACTCAGAGGCGCTCGTCATCCCGTCTACCCAATTATCACTGGCACTTTCGGTGGTGTCGACTTTTTGCACTCTGTCATGGGTGAATTCACCGACAAGGCCACTCAGTATGAATTGGACGAACTGGAGGGTACTCTGATACAATCCCAAAATGCCGATACTTCGCTCTTGCAAGATTTGCTTGACAAGCTTCCACCTGGGATTCTGGGAGACAGCGATCAGAAAGGCAAAGCGGAGCAGCTCAAAGTCAATGCCCAGGCACAGCAAATGCAGAACATGCACATCACACCAAAGGAGCCCGAAGCCTTCACCCAGCAAGTTGAGGAGATCCAGAGACAAATTTATCCTCTCTTCGAGTTCCATGATAATCTGATGAAGAGCATCAACGAAGCAATCGAGAAGATTCCAGTTCTGCCAGATCTGATAGAGCAGCTGCAGGATCAGGTTTCCATCTTCGTGTTCTCGCTCATGGCTCCATTTGTTGTTCCAATCGTCAACCAAATCAAGAACGAGCTACGAACTGGAAGCTCAGAAATCATCCAATCCAGCAAGGCCCAGCAGCTTAATGTGTTCCAGGATGATAACTGCACCGACCCGACACACAGTATGCTTTCCAAGGACCACTTTTCCAACATCCTCAATGAACCGGCTGGTAAGGTTGCCAGCCAGGTCTTGAAATGGGTAGTACCACAGGCATGTACCATCTCACTACTCAACTCAAGTCAATGGGTAATTTTGACTAACGCTTTCGCAGATCGTTGCTTGCTGGGATGACGATAACATTGACATTCGCCGCACGAACGACCGCATCATCAATGGAGTATTCCATCACCCAGCTCTTCGTGATTACGGCGAGGACGGCGCCACTGATGGACGTCACTTGATGTTCCAAGTCGTTGAACGCTGGTGGAGCGAGAAGTCCGACCGCGAGCGTGACGATCTTCGCGACAAGCTTTCAAGAGATGGTGTCGAGCAAGGCAGAAACCACAAAGAAGGTGTGCAAGATCACGGACATGGTTGTGGCAAGCCACTGGGTCTGCCAAACATGAAGACAAGCCAGAGCTCAGGCGCTATCGGTGGTAACTTTGGAGGCCTGCAACAGGCGCTTGGTGGAGGTAGCTCATCCGGAGGTCGTCAGAACAAGATGCAGAGCCAGATCAGCGACACAGTCGGTGACGCCGTAGGTGGCGGTGCTCTTGGGTCCATCGTGGGCGGCCTTGCTGGCGCTGTTGGAGGTGGACTGCTTGGCGGCGCCTTCAGCGGAGAGAAGGCTGAAAAGAAGAGATACTCGAGCGGCGGCTACAACAATGACGGCGACTCGTACACCTCTCAAGTCACTGAGACCGGCCATGTTCCTGGAGGATATGGCGGACAAAGCGAGCGCTACGGCCAAGCGCAAATGTCGCAGACACAGTACTCGTCTGGTGGCCACGAGGAGCGTTACCAGCGGTACGAGCAAGATGGCCACTCTGGCCGCACTGGCTATGGTTTTGAGCAGCGAACCGAAGTTCAGCCAAGCTACGGCGGTGGCTACGAGCAACGTACTGAGCGTCGCTACGAACAGCCAGGTGGCTCTTACATCCAAGAGACCTCTGAGCAGCGCTTCAGCAGCTCTGGTCAACAGTATGGTCAGCAATCTGAGACACGATATGGTCATAAGAAGAAAGACAGCGACGATGATGATGACGACAGTAATGACGACGATGACTATGAAAAGAAGATGAAGAAGCAGCGCAAGAAGGAAGAGAAGCGCCGCAAGAAAGAGCGCGAAGAGCAAGAGGAACGCCAGTATGGTCGGCGGAACAGTGGCAGCCGCGAGCGTCGTCGTTCCGGCTCCAGGAAGCGACGTGACTCGGACGAGTACAAGCGTCGCTCCGGTGGAGGTCATGGAGGCTACCAATCTGAGCGTCGCGAGGAGTATTCTCAGTCGTCCAGCGGCGGTTACGGGCGTCAAGAGTATAGCTCTCACTCTGAGAGTAGATACGAATCCTCAAGCTACCAGCAGCAAAGCTATAGCGGAGGTGACAGCTACGGACGTCAGGAACAGAGCTATGGCGCTGGCGACAACTATGGACGTCAGCAGCAGAGCTACGGTGGAGACTCATTCTCTGGCGGAGAGTATGGTCGTCCACCGCCCCGCGAAGAGTTCGGTGGTGGTGGTGGTGGTGGCTTCGGTCAAGGCGAGTATGGTCGACGTGAAGAGTTTGGTGGTGGCGGAGGATTCGGGCGCCGCAACGATGATGATAGCGAGTACGGACGACGCGACGACATGCCTGGCGGATTTGGCAATGAGGGCTACGGCAGCGGTGGCGGCTATGGTGGCTCCTCTGGCTATGGCGATGAGGGCGGACGTCGCTGGTAGACGTCGCGAATGGTGCAGTGAAGTCTCAAATGCGAGTATCTGCACAAATGCAGCAGTATAGCAAGACATAGATAGCACGATGGCATGCAACGAGACAAAAGTTGTTCTTCAGTCGCCCTCTCTGCGGCTGGACCGATCGCGCACGTGGCTATCGAACTCTGTCGCTACTCAATCATCTTAGCTGCGAAACAGATGCACTGGGAACTGCTTTGCGACAGCACCATATCGATATAGACCACGGTGACAATGGACAGCATCCGCTAAGCTTTGCTCTGAGACCAGCCTGTGTCTCATCCAGGACATCGCTTGCTCATCTCCAGCCATGGTAGGCACGCCTTCGTGGTCATACTGTCCGGCAACGTTCTATCCAGGGTTCGGAGCCACTACCAACGCTTCGACCTTGATTCGCCAGAACTACCGGTGTTGTATCCGTCTCAGTTGGATCTTCAACGCAGCTGCAACATTAACCGCCCTTTCGGATCCTTACACGAGGCAACTTGAGCCTCATCACGCACACCCTATGCATGTTGTTGCATGTGAAAAGCCACCGTTAGGCTAGTGCGGCTCTGTGATGCTCTGGAAGTATTATTGTACTGGTAAAGCGGTTTGCCGGCTCTACAAGTCCATCTGCAAATATTCCAAACACCCAGCAGGCGGTCCTGAGCTTGGATTGAGCTTCTATCAACGCGGACCCATTGCTTCCTCGATGCTTAATCTCATCGCGCAATTAAGGAATATTGTACTTGGCAAATCATCATCTTGAAGCGCTGAATACGACTGTCTTGTTTTCGCGACGGTTTTATGCAAAAGCCACAATACAGGAGTATACCATCTTATGCAGAAGCGCGTTGGTCGCCTAATCGGTACATGCGATCGCATACTGAACGTGGTCATGCGCAGCTATTTCATAGCCCGGCAAAACCCCAATCAGGCAAAGACGATTACAGAGGTCCTGCTTTTTACAGAAGCGATCAGCAGCAAAGCCGAGAGAGCTGACATCTCGAATATCTTGGTTGGTCAGTGAGCAGGCCCGAGTCGTGAGCCAAGTTTTTAGCTTGCAAATTAAGCTTGAAAACTAGCTACACATTCATGCGGGTGCAGATGAAGCGCGAACGTGAGTGCCACGGAGGTGGCTTGGCTTGGTCTTGTACTAGAACAGGCACTGCGTCGAGTTTACACTACGCCGCCTTTGCGACGGCAAAGTACTTTGAAGCCAGACAGACGCCACGACGTCAACGTACGTCCCCCAAGTCAACAATCTATTCCCAGCACCGCCACTGGTGAAACGTCATTTGGGTCAAGACGCCGGATTTGGAAGAGGTCGCTGCTGAGGAGGAACAACAAAGTACTGCAGATCCTCACTCTATCTCCCCTCAAATAATACTCCGCACGCTCCGCACGTCTCCGCAAATGTATGAAGGAGCGCAGCATCCTGCTTGGCGGTGCAACGCAAGGTCAGTGCAAGGCCGCTTTGCCCAATGTTGACCCCGGAAATGGCGACGATCTCTTTGACGACATCTTCGATCCCAGTTTTTAACCTTAATGAAATATTATGTTCTCCCAATGTAGAAAGTGCCGACGGCAAATTTGTGATGCTGAAGATATGATATTAAAGTCCTGCTTTCCATCGCTCACGAAGCCCGACCTCAGCGAACAGACCGGCAACGACTGTACACCATGAAGTTCTCAGCTCTTACCGCGGGCGTTTTCGCCACCCAGGCTGCGGCCTTTCCTTTTGTGATGATGGACGATTTGGTCAAGGCACACATGGCGAAGAATGGTCTTGAGAAGAGACAGACTTTGCCACCAGCTGGAAGCGATGCTGCCAAAGCAGCCAGTCGAGCACGAACCAACTGTGGAGCCCAGGGACCTTGTCTTGTCTTCAATAAGGCTGAGCAATACGTCTCCACCAGTGGAACTCATGCATTCAAAGTCACCAGGACCAAGCGACATTCGAGGAACATGCCCAGGTCTTAACGCTGCAGCGAACCATGGGTGAGTAGACCGTAGACGGCCCAGAAAAAGGAACAGATCACTGATCGATTTCGTTAGATACCTCAACCGCAATGGTGTTCAAGGCATCGTCAACACAATCACCGGTCTCGGTGCCGCATACGGCATGAGCGTGGATCTTGCTGGTTTCCTCGCTGCCTACGCTGTCGTTTTCAACGGAGACCCAATCCTCCAACAATGGTCGATCGGAGGTCCACCACCAACCCTTTTCCCATCCCTTCTCGGTCGACCACAGGGTATCGATTACTCTCACAACAACTACGAGGGCGATGTTTCCATCGGTCGTGCAGACGCATACCTCAACAACGGAGACGCATACAGTCTTCAAATCGACAGATTCCGTGAGGCATACGAATACCAAACACCAAACCCACGAAATGGCCAACCAAAGATCGGCTCTGACCGCTACGATCTCGACTCCTTCGCACAGAACTTCGACCTGAAGCTCAACCAATCCGTTGCCAACAACCCATACTTCTTCAGCGCTCCTTTCTCTGGACTTGTTGCACCTGCTGCGTACAACTTCGTCATCAACTTCATGAGCAACCACTCGGAAACCGAGAAGAGCGGTTACCTCGACGGCTCCCAATTCAAGCAATTCTTTTCCGTCACCGGTGACTACCCCAACTTCAAGTGGAACCCAGGTCAGGAGAGAATCCCAGAGAACTGGTACCGCCGAACATCCACAAACCAATACACCGCCGTCTCTGTCTTCCAGGATCTCATCCCACAGTTCATTGCATACCCCAACTCCTTCCGCTTCGGTGGAAACACAGGCACAACCAACTCTTTCGTCGGCTTCGACTTTGGTGATCTTACTGGTGGCGTTTTCGACAACCAGCAACAACTCCTCCAAGGAAACAACCTCCAGTGCTTCTTTGCACAGGCTGCTACTGCTATTGTGCCAGATGCTATTAGCAATGGTGCTCTCCTTACTGCAATCAACGGTCTTACTGGAAAGTACTTCGCTGCTCTTACTGGTGGTATTACCTGCCCACCACTCCAGCAGCTCAACAACGATCTCTTCTCGAAGTACCCTGGTGCTTCGTACACGCCTAAGCCATAAGCGGGCTTTTGGTATTGGGAGGATTTGTAGGATTGAAAAGGACATGACAGATTGTAGTATACTCTAAATAATTTCAATCCAAGACTTAATGAGCTCATTGCGAAAGATCAAGTGCATAGTCGTCGCTTTTGAGGAGTTCCTCAGGTATGATCAGACCAGCCTGATCCTCCGTCGTCGGCCACCCAGTCCTCATTCCACCGGCTCGATCAACAGTCCCAGGTCTCCCACCAGTATGTTTCAATATCTTCCTCTTCAGCTCCGTCGCTTTAATGCGATCGTTTGGATCCCACTCAACACATTTCCTCATCAATTTCCGCAACGGCTTCGAGTACATTTGTTTAACATCATCTGGTTCCCATTCAAATCCTCGATTCTGGTCAGGGCCAGGTATGTAATCTTTCGGACCATCCCATTTCTTCTCAGCGACCTCTTGAACTGGTTTGCAATGCATCATCGCCGCGATGGTGATCCCGACTTGGTAGATGTTGGTTGGAGAGAGGAGTTTGCCTTCGGGTTCTGGAAGTAAAGTGTCGTCGCTGATCCAGGGTAATTGTTCGGGTGCTCGGGATGAAGGTGTGCCGTGACCTGCGGCGTAGGCATAGGGGTTGAGGTCGTCGTAGCGGGATGTTATGATGCTGTGGCCGAAGTCGCCTAGGACTGGTTGTTGGTAGCTTGGAAATGAGCGAGGAGGTGGTTCTGCAGTGGTGTTTGGGATTGCTGGGTCTGAGTCCGTAGTATCGCTGACGATCGCTGGGTCCGAGTCCGCAGAGGTGTTGGCGATCGCTGGATCGAGGAAGATTGTACCAAAGGCGTATACTCGCCCATTCTGTGGGATCGTGAAACTGGTCTTTGACGGCAATACGATCGATGATTTTGTCAGAAGCTTCGTCCTTTGCTAGCCACAGCGTTATGTTCCCTCCTGACCCGGCGCCAACATATCTTGGACCATCCCATTTGTTTCCTTTGTAGTTCGGAGGATTCTGCTTAGCATATTTCTCCATAGTGCTCTGGGTATCGTTTCGATTCTGGTTGCCACTCATGATGATTCCAGCATAGGGATCTTGTCCATCCTCCTCACCACCCTCCTCTCCGTAATCATCCTCCTCGTCCGCATCTTCATCTTCATCGTAGTCTGGCTCCTGCTCATTCTCGTCATGGCCATCGTCTTGATCTTGCGCATCTCCGTCTCCTGCTGTAACATCGCCGTGCGGTGAACTATCCTCATCTTCCTCTTCATCTGAACTGCTATCCTCATCGTCGTCGAATGGCTTCTCTCCGCCTTCGCTATCCGTTATGTCTCCAGCATCAAACAGAGCAGGTTCTCCCTCGCTGTTCTTAAGAGCGAATTGAGGAGGCTGAGCGCCAGGCGCATCCGACACATCGCTCAGTCTACGACCTTCATCCAAGCGCTGTTGTATCCTGTCGTTCTCCTGATGCTGCGCTTCTGGAGAGAGATTATCCCATTGAGCGTTGATGATAGGTTTGTGCAATTGCTTGTTCCGCCGATCTCCAGCTTTTTTGATACGAGCTCTCCGATGTCTTTTGAATAACTCCCCGATCGCTAGAGGCTCTGGCTCATCGTCTTCATCACTACTGTCATCGTCGCCTCTGCGCCTTTTCGTTGGTGGCGCCATTGAAAGCGCATCCCTTTCCACTTTCTTGCCTTTGGCTTCTTAGTTGCGAGGTCTCGAGGCCTGTTTGAGTGATGCACTCGACGGAATCGGAAATGGCAATGCTGCCTTTGTTACTCAGGCCAGAATCGGATGATACGTCCTTGTCGGGTACAAAGCCATGTTATAAGACAAAGCCATAGATAGGCTTCAGACTTGCTATGCCGATCCTTCAGCCTCGCAGAGAAGCTGGAGCATTTGTACTGTGTGTGATTCACTGTGGTAGCGCCATGCCTATAGCATACTTGTCGCTCTCGTAAGCCAACTTGTCCTCTGGTGGGTATTCGTCAAGAGCGGCATTGCGATATCCTTTAGCGCGATCCTTCTCACCGCCGCTGGTGTACCTCAAGATTTCCTTCTTCAGCTCTCTCGCCGTGATCCTCTCCCCAGGTTCGTATGCCACACATCGCGTCATCAGATCTTGAAGCTCTTGCGAGTAGTGATCTCTCGTAGATTTCTTGAACCATTCGAATTTACTTTCCTTGCCTTTAGTGTACTTCGGACCCCCAGGGTTCTTCACTCTATCCATGAGACGCGCCACGACTGCACCAGCAGCCCATACATTTGTCCAAGAAAGGAGTTTGCCAGCTCGACGTGGTTCGAACGTCGTTGTCGACATCATTGGAAGCTGCTCCGGAGCTTGCCAACCTTCCGTTCCCTGTGCATCGCTGTACGCCAATGGATTTTCGCGATCATTCTCCTCATGCGTGAGAATACATAGACCGAAGTCACCTAGAACAGGCCTAGGATACATGACGAATTCATTGTCACTTGGGCTATCCAGGAAGACATTCTCGGTCTTGAAGTCTGATCAGATTGGAGTCAGTTGGCACCCAAATGGAGGGAAGAGAGTAAACATACCGCGATGCACGATTTGCTGCCAGTTCTCTACTGCCTCGGCCTCATCGGTGCTGCCGAACTCCAAAAGGAGGCAGACATCGGCCAAGGCATCGAAGACAGCCCAGACGAATGGTTCTGGTGGGAAGCCTCTGGGTTTCCCTTTGGAGTCGAGGTACTGACATATGCTCTGGTACAAGTTGCCATGACCGCAATAACTCATAATGACGCGATACGCCATTCTCTCGCGGTAGACCTCATGGAAAGGTGTTGTACGACGCCATCGCTTCCTGCCTTGTCTTTCGTGTTGAGCATCGCCTGCACTTCGACCGGAGTCAGCTCATCGGGATTGTCTGGATTCTTATGCCAGAACCAAAAGCTGTTCCAGTGCGAAGTCGTGATCCAACTGTCCTTCACTACAATCCGTTCCACAATCTTCTCGTCCTTATTGTCCAAAGCAAAGTGTGCATGAGCTGTGCCGTAACCACCGCCACCAAGATGTCTCCCACCTACCCATGTGCGATCATCTGAGATTGGTGGATTGGCTGCAGCAACTTTTCTTCTAGGCTCCTTCCCTGCGTCTCCAGGTTTAGTTATGGTGACAGCGTCGTCTTTCGCAATATCGGTCCAACGGTCCTTCAATGAGATAAATGTGAGAGGTGCCTGTAGCCGCTGAGCTTCCTGTATCTTTACGGAGGCGGCGTTGCTGTCGATTCTGGTCGTGTTTTGGGCTACGTGAGGCTGACTTGTATCAAAGCTTTGGGAAACTGTAGGGTCGTGCGATTGAGCTTGATCAGCAGTACCGTTAGCTATTCCTCCTGGCACTTCAGGACCTGCTTGTGGAGGTTCGTCCGCGCTCGGTTGGGCAGCTTCATCGTCTCTTCGCTCGTCTGTTGAGCTAGCAGCGTCATCTGCCTTCGGAGATTCCGCAGGCGCAATGTCCGCTAAGTTCTTACCTTCGGCTACCGCATCTTTGATTCTTTTTGCCTCTGTCGTTCGCTGCTCGGCTGACAGATTGTTCCAATCCCTGGTGACTGCCTCGATTGCCGCTCTGTGATCCCTTTTCCTCCCGTCCAGTTTCCCTCTCTTCTTGCGGTATTCAATGTAGACTTGCTCATCGTCGAGATCTTCGAACTTGCGCTTCTTGCTTTTCGCGGGTGCCATCCTGGCAGTAGGCCTGTGTGAATTGTATTAGCAAAGCAAAGTCGCGTTGGATTTCGGGATCAATCCGCTTTTTAGGTCTTCTTTGTTCTTTATTTGCATCACTCAGTTGGCTGTATTATTGCAGCTGCACGCCGGAAATGGTATCTTATGCACAAAGCCATTCTAGTCGACCTCATAAAGGAGGCCAAACGCCCAAAGTCAGTGTCATCAAAAGTCATGATCTCATTACCACGACGTATACGCCTCTGCAAGTCGCTCACCAAAGACCCAGCTGCGCACCGCAGAGGTTCTGTATGACGCCGACCGTATCTCGAGTGAGTTCGAGACAGCTCAGAAGGAACGTGGCACAGGTTCATGTACCCATCTGGGACAGCCTCGCCATCCTATCAATCCGGATGGATTCGAGTACTTGGGAGATCTCATGCCAGCATTGCTCTTTGGCTTGCTTCTTCCCGTATACAGACTCGACCCTGCCGACCTTTCCAGAAAGGCGTGGCTCAGCCTTTCCATCTTTCGCATTGAACGTCGCTTGAGCGTTGTAGAACGCACCTGCCAGTGGCTCAAACTCGAAAGTTGGTTGACTGAAGCCGAGCTCAACGATCAGCTTGGTGCAGCGCTCTGGAAGCGTTCCTTGCTCATCTGTATTGTTCATGTCTAGTTGGCGTGTGAGCGTCTGTGTCAAGCCGGTCTCGCCAAGTGCTGGTGATGCAGTCGTAGAAGCGATTTGTGCTTCTGTTGATGATCTGCGGCGCTTAGCCGACGACTGCGCGACTAGACCTTGGGAGCGAAGCCACTTGGCAGCTTGTTGGGCAGCTGCCATTTTGGCATCTGCTTTCTTCTTGAAAGTCCCAAGGTCAGAGCCGAAGGGTGTGAGAGGTCCATTTGGAAGACGAAGGGTACATCTAAAAGGTCCAGTGGTCGGGTGCACGCCTGTTTCCTCGAATGCTGGCGGGCCAAGCTTGGCTTTCTGCATATACTCTGTGATGTGTTAGAAGCAAGGCGCAATACTGAGAGAGAAAGTACCTACCGTAGACAATGTTGACCCAACGCTCTTCGTGCAGATCGGCCGGCAAAGATGCTAAATTATCCGATTCGAAGATCGAAGCATTTCGCTTCTTGCGATTGCCGTAAGAATCGATCTTGCTCATAGCAAGCTTGCAGATCTCCTCTTTGGCGCCCTTCTTCGAGTCATACTGACCAATTGTATCGACCTTTTGGCCGTCAATGGTCAGCGTCACGTCGAAGCAACCTTTGGCGACCTCTCTGTACTGGAAGTCTGGCTTCAGGCCGCGGTCTTGGCAAGTCATGTGAAAGAGACTAGCATACTCTCCATGTTGGGTACTAGCCTTGCGAGGAATGACTTTCCGTGGCGGAGGCGTGTACGGGTTGGCCTTTTCGAAGTCTACCATAGACTGCATTTCGACAGGCGGTCCGCCGAGAAGCAGGCTATGGCCCGAAGGCGAATTCTCTACGCCGACATTGGCAGCAAGCTGGTAGTTGCGGTCCATTTGACCGCTTGGTAAATCGCTGTTCTCAAAAGCTTCAATGTTTGCTTGAAGCAGTTGAAGAGGTGTCGCGGAGCTGGATCGACGCGCTCTCGACTGAGTGCCTGTGCCGAGCTTGGGCCGTGGCGGTGTCAAAGCGTGCTCAGCAGGTGAAGACAGGTTTGTCTCCGCCGTCACATGCTGAGCGCGCTTGTGACAGCCTTGTGCTGATGCCGGCGGAAGCTCACCAGTGTTGACAACGCGTGGACGGTCACGTTCACTGACAAGGTCTCGGACGCGTTGCGAGTGGCCGGTCACGTCGGAGACAGGTCCGGAAGTTGTCGCCATTCTTGGTCTAGTCGATTCGCTTTGAGGAGAGTCGACACGCTCGTTCTGTGATTGCTTGTCTGCTTCATCAAGAGAAGCTGCGGAAGAAGCTGGCATGAGTTCACCTTCACGCCAAACGAGCAGAGAGTTCATGAGCTGGTCCATGATTGGCACGAGAGAGTGTCCTGTGGAAAATGGAAACACATGCAAGAGATGGAAGTGAGGTTGCGTATAGGCGGTAGTCAGGCTGCCATCACTTGAAAGGCAAGTGAGGGCCTGCACCTGCCAGAAGTGAAACAGAACATGCGAAGGAAGGGGCATACTGAGCAGTGGCAGGTCACTTCGAAGCTGTGGGTGCCCTTCGTTCAACACTGCAATATGGTATGAACTGGAAACGCACGATATCTACGTGGAGAGCTCGACTTTGGCGATGAACGTTGGATCCAAGGCGAGCAACATTTGACACCCACGATGTTTGACTCGTGGAGACGCTACTGAAATTGACAGAAAGAAACTATCCCGGCAAGGTTCGTGGTGAGTCCATCTTCCGCTACCTGAATCGGCCACCATTCGCTCCGCACCCTTCACTTCGACAGCACAAACCCCTTATACCCCTGATTCGCACACTCATCCCACAATTTCTTCCTATACGCCGGAAGCCCACCAAGATAATTCAGCGCCTCACGAGGCTTACCAGGAATATTCGCACCCATATACCAGCTATCAGCCTTGGGCAGCAAAGACATATTGGCTATATCATTGACATGCTGTCTCCACTCCAGCTCAGCTTCTTTGGAGGTTTCCATAGTCTTGATGCCGGATCCATGCATATATTTGAGCGCCTCGACGATCCAGCCTCCTTGCGTCTCGGCTGACGCAGGTCCAGTTGCGAATGCGGTCGGAGCCTGAGGCCCATAGGTGAAGAAAAGATTAGGGAAACCATTAGTCGCCATACCAAAGGTTGTGTAAGTGCCATGTTCCCACTTCTTCGCAATGCTCTCACCATTCCCGTTCTGGATGTCGATTTGTTTGATGCTGCCAGTCTGGGAGTCGAAGCCAGTCGCGAGGATGACTAGGTCGAATTCCTGATGCTTTCCGTCAGCTGTTCGAATACCGGTCTCTGTAAATTCCTGAATATCGTTCGATCGCAGATCAATCAGATCGACATTTTCTTGATTGAAAACTTCGAAGAAGTCCTTCTCCAGCGAGATACGCTTCGTTCCAAAAGGATGTATTTTCTTGGCAGGAGCGAGCATCTCTGCTCTTACTGGGTCATGAATCCGCGGAATGGTCTTTGAACGCCAGAACTGGTAGATTTCCTCGTTCAGACCTTCGTCGAACAAGATCTCCATCCAGGGAGCGAGCCAGAGGTGAAGACCACCCGAATGGTACAGCTTTTCGTAGAACGCCAAACGCTGTTCTTTCGGCAGCTGAGTTGGCGGGATCTCGCTCTTCTTGAATTCATAATCGAAGCCTGCGAATGTCTTCTTCATGTACGCCGAAACTCCCGGAAACTCAGCACGAACTTTGGCATTATCCGGAGCAGGATTGTGCATCGGCAACGCCGTGTTCGGTGTCCTCTGGTAGACGGTCATATGCTTCGCTTCCTTAGCGACTTCTTGAATGGCTTGGACTCCACTGGCTCCAGTACCAATCACAGCTACGTTTCGATCCTTCAGGCTCACACCCTCCTGCGGCCAGACAGCTGTATGATGGATCTCGCCCTTAAACAGCTCCAAGTCCTTGAAAGCTGGCGTATACCTCTTACTCGCGAAGCCAGTACAAAGCACGACGTTCCAAGCCGTAACTTCTGCCTCCCCATCATTAATGATGACCCTCCACCTCTTCTTGTCATCATCCCATTTCATACTGGTCACTCTTGACTTGTACCTCACATCTTTGCTTAGATCCCACACTTTATCAACATATCGAAAGTACTCCACTAATTCATCTCGGCCTGGGAAGCTCTGTTTCCAATCGAAATCCTGGAGGGGACCGGGTTCTGTAAGTTGGTATGTGGGGACTGAACAATCGACACGAGCTCCTGGATAGTTATTCCAGTACCAGATACCACCTAAAGCATTGCCAGCCTCAACGAGAAGGACGTTGAAGCCTTCGTTGCGAAGTGTATGAAGTTGCCAGACGCCGCAAAAGCCGCCGCCTACAACAAGGACGTCGAGGTCGCCTAGGTGAGTTGGTGCTGCGGAGCCCATTTTGTAAGGACGGAAATCTAAGAGAATTAAGCAATCGTCAGTGGGATGTTGCTTTAGATATGTTTGAGAGGGTTGAGATAAGAATGCCCGGCCAAGCTGGGGTCCTCGTCAACATATACTGTACATGTAGCTGTCAGCATCGCTATCTACTCCACTTCTCAGCCAGCGATATTACTACAGCATTACACGCAAGCAAAAGGTCTGATCATTGCCCCAAGCAGCATGAGGGGCCTGTTTGTACAACCTCGTGGTAGCTGTTGACAGTTCGGCTATGCAACGCTTGACACTCTGCTCCGCTTCGGTACATGCCGGACAGGGGTTGACAGGATGTAGTCATCCATGAGCACCTTCTCCAGAAGCTGAGAGAATCCATCGGGCGCTATATCAAGATGACAGAGATGGTCACCGGTCCTCGTTATCGCCGGAGTCCTCGTCTTCAACGTTCTCCTCGTAGTAGCTCTCTCCATCGCAGTCGCCGTAGCGATCATAGTCAGCATATCCGTCCCAGTCGTACCAAGGGTCGTAGTCGTCAACATCATAAGAATCGGCATCTTCATACTCTCCAGAACTATCGTCTTCTGGATCTTTCTCAGCTTCTGCGATGAGCTCGGCAAGACCAAGTTGTACCGCTTCCGCACCATTACGATAGGTGCCGTCGCCGATGGTGATACCAGGTCCTTGAACGAGATAGAGGTTGATGCTGGTGAGATTGAAGCTCGTTTTCAGATGTTCAAGAATTGATTTCCAAGTATCCGACCAATGGAAACCGACCGAGATCAATTTGAGATCTCGGAGTGTACTTTGCTGGTTCAGGAGAATGTCTTGAATATCGTCGTGAGAGAAGTTAGCGTAGGCAAATTCGAGTGACTGCAACTTGATGTTCGCGAGTGCAGTGCAAATGCCGTCAGGCACCGGGAAGCCCATATAATCGAAGCGAATGACAAGGCTGTGTAGTAATGGTGCAGCAGAGAGGAAGACAGCAAGCTCCTCGCAATTGAGGCTCTCGCTGCAACGATCCAGGAGGAGTTTCAGGCGGCGCACATTGAACATGCTGGAACGTAAAGAGTCTTGCAAGGTGGGCGGGTCGACGGACTTCGGGTGCCCTGCGCTAACAGGAAGGCCGTGGGAGGACATCGTGAAATCCTGCACTGGAAATTCGGCTTCGGCAACGCTCTTGAGCACTAACTTGGTTGCAAGGGCACCAGAGTCGAATGGGCCGGCGAATGGTTGATCGCCGAGAAAGTCACGTTGCGGATCGTGGTCATGATACTTCTCAATGGCCAGACCGAGCATTCTGTGCAACTCATGGACGCCATGAGCAGGGTTTGCATTATTCACGCCAATGATGGTGTCCCAAAGGTCTGCGGAGACTAGTAGCGCTGGGCAAATGCCTGCGCTCTTCAGGTTTTTTAGAGCAACTGTGATCTCCTCAAGGTCAAGCAAATTCCCAAGATCTTTCCTGTAGACGTGCCACTTTTCGAACGTGTGCTTCTCGTCTTCCAGCCAGCGACAGCGCTTGATATGTTCCTCCTCATTAAGCTTGTACAAAGTTGTCCGAGACCCGTAATTTGGTTCCCACATTGAACTGAGTTCGGCGCGTACGAATTCGATGCTTTTCAGCTTCTGACGCAGGATGGGATGGGCAGTGATGGCGAGAAACTGTTGCAGCGAGTACTTCGAGATGAGTTGGCGGCGGTGCGTGAAGAACCGCGTAAGGAAGGTATCTTCGACTTTTTGGCATGTGTCGCGACAGACGGCGCGCAACGACAAGATGCCATCGCCTGGCAAGTACTCGCAGATGTTGTCAATTGTCTCTGCTGGCAAAGCCTTCGTGGCGCTGCCAATGGTCGACTTCATCGTTCCAGTCGCGTTGTCCATGGTGTTGTGTTGACGAAGCTGGCCAAGAGGCAGCTCGGAGGTCAGAATTTGCAAGTCTTGGTGCGAGTCACCTCACCCGCGCAACGGGCGTGCATGTGAAGTGACGTAGCGCTAGGTCTGCAACTTCATCGCCTCACTCTCCTCTCTCCCTGACAACCCCGTCTTCAACTCCAGGCCTGCCATGAAAATGTTCTTTCGTATAGCCCGCATGAAGGCCCTCGGGTCCAATCAACGTCGCGACCTGCTCCTTCTCGTCCCTTCCGTCACCAATAACATCCATACCATCAGGCAAGAACCTTCTCAACACATTTGGAACCCTCACACACCCTTCGTTCTCATCATAATGATTCTCGATCAGACACGCCAAGACTCTCGGAACTGCCATAGCAGTACCATTGACCGTGTGCGGATAGCCCAACTTCCCTCCTTGACCTTTGAGGCGAGTAGCCAGGCGTCTGCTCTGATAATCCGTACAAATACTCACACTCGTAAGCTCACCATAGCCATCATTAATCCTCTGTCTGCTCGGGAAAAAAGCCTCAATATCAATCTTCCTCGTTGCAGAAGCTCCCAGGTCCGAAGTCGGCATTTCCAACACCTTCGCATGTAACCCCAGCGAACTCAGAATTTCCTTCTGAATCTCGAGCATCTCTTCAAACATCTGCTCACTCTGGTCCTGCCCTTGATCCGCACCAAGTCTGTCATCCTCAGGAGAAGGAGGAGGCGTAGTCCAAGCAAACATCTCAACTTTCGTGAATTCGTGAACACGATACAAACCCTTGGTATCAACTCCTCGGGCTCCAGCTTCTGCGCGATAACATCTGCTAGGTCCGATGATCTTCAGTGGCAGCTCACTGGCATTCAGAGTTTTGTTGGCCTGAGACCCAGCAAAAGGTATCTCCGCGGTACCAGCGAGAACTAGTCTCGGTTTATCATGACCTTCCTCTCCCTTCAATTCGTAAATTTGTGTTTCACCATTCTGATCCCGAGGCATAAATCCACACGCATGTGCGATGTGTTCGTATACCAGACTCGGAGGCGTCATGACTTTCCAACCTCTTTTCATAGCGATAGAGAGAGCGTATTGAATCAATGCTTGTTCGAGTAATGCTCCCTCGTTCTTGAGGAAGTACCAGCCCCATCCACTCGTTGTCGCAGAACTTTCAAAGTCAAGAATGTCGAGCTCTTTCCCGATTTCGACATGACTTTTACTGCTACCCTTGGCAACAGGTCTCTTCCCAATCTCTTCCCTCACCACAGGCTCTTCACCAACAGGGGTATACACTGAACTCAAATTCGGTAAGTCCAATGCCAATTTCTCCATCTCTTCCTTCATGTCTTTCTCTCTCGCCTCAAAATCTTGCAACTTCTTTTTAATCTCCTTCGCTTCCCCTCTCCATCCCTCTCCTCCTTCCCCATCGTGCTTCTGTTGTCTCTCTTTTCCAATCGCATTACTCCTCTGCCTCAATCCAACAGCTTCCTTCTGTAATTTCGCGGTCTTCTCGTGAAGTTCGAGGATCTTCCAGCTGTTTTTGGAGAAAGCCTTGTAATTCCTGTCTTCACAGTTCTGTTCGTAGAGACCTGGAGCTTGCCGAATGTGCTTCAGGTCAAGGACAGGTTTTGGGGCGAAGGAGGGACGGGTCGCGTAATTTCGGTAGAAGCCATTTCTCAATTGGAGTCTTAGGAGACTGCGTTTGCAGCCTGTGCAGATGTATGGAGCTGACATTGGAGTGTGTATTGTGAAAGAGAGTCGAAGGAAGAACAGCCGAGGTGGAGCACAAGCTTGAGCTTCCAAGGTTCTCACGCGACAAGGGTGCGGATACACGTGCCACACATGCGGAAACAAAGAACAAAATCCTCGTGAGACAACAGCGAAGGTCGATAACGCAAGCAATGCGTATCCTATTTCTCTTGATTCTAATCACGAGCATAGTAGTATAGATAAGACACTCAGACGCACAACATGCCATAATGCATGCATCCATCCATTCCATACGCCTCTCTCATTTGTCGTCCAAAAACATCAAAAAAAGCCCTGGGGTATCGTGTGCTGTGTCGAAACAGCAGGCAACAATAAAGCATGCTCACACTCATCACCATCTATGGCCATATCATGACAATGTTCAACCCGGTCTACCTATAGACAACCATTTCCGAGCTTTATCTCTCAAGCGCTTTCCCTAAGATCGCTGCTGGAAGAACCATGAGCTGCGCTTGCTGCCGCCTTCCTGGTTCTGCAGTCCTGCGAGAGTTGGCACAGCAGGCTGATCGCCGCCTCCACCACCTCGCAGTGGCTTCGCTATCCTGCCGAAAGGATTGTTGCCAAAGGTGTTGGGGGCCGGGGAATTTGGCAGTCCACGAGTAGATCCGGTTTTGGCAGCCTCGAGGCGTTCTTTGACAGCCATCAGCTGGCTTTCGAATCTAGTATTGGTGTCAGCAATATGGTCGTGTAGAAGACCTGTGTCTTGTTCATACTTATGGTTGGCAAGCATGAGTTTCTCTTGGCTTTCTTGCACAAGACCCTCAAGACCGCGTATGCGCTCGCCTCGCGCCACCAGCTTGCGTTCGGCGATGGCGACTTCCTTCTTGAGCTGTGCGTTTTGCTCGACGAGCTGCTTTTGCACAAGGGTAAGTTGTTCGAGGTTGCGTTCGAGGAAGGCGAGCTTCTTCTGCTGTTGCTTGGAATTGCTGCTTCGAAGGATCGAGTTGTACTGTTCTCTGGTGCTGTCGAGACTGATCTCGAGCTCGACCACGCGCTCGCATCGGTTTTGGAGGTCTCGCATAAGTGACTTCTTGATCGCGTCGAAATCTGAAAGCTGCTTGCTTAGTGTGCCACCATTAGCTCCGTTCATTGCTTGCTTCCGGAGAGCCTCAAGCTCGCTTCGGATGCGTGCATTTTCTTCTTGTTGGCGCTTAAGCGCATCCTCGAAGTCTGCAGAGTGGCCATTGCCATTTTGCTGTGCAGACATCGACTCAAACAGATTTCGCTTGACCTCTTCCACGTCAGCTTCGGAGAGGTTCTTCTCAAGCAGCTCCTGGTATTCTCGCTGGGCCTGGCTGAGCTTCTGCTCCAGGATAGCAGTTTGCGCACTGTCGACGTGGCCGTTGGCGCTTATGTCGGATTGTCTGACCAAGCCCTGCACCTCGATCAACCTGTCCTTGAGAGCGTGCAGCTCGTCTGGAGCTACCGATTCTCCACTGTCGGCAATCTCAAGCAGGCTCTGTACTTGTTGAACCATCTCTCTGACCTGTATCTCGCTCTGCGACATCATGCCGTCTCCGAGGTCGAAACCAGCCATCATCGCCGCCATGCGCTCCTTCTTCAATCTTTCCTTCTCGTCGAGCATTGCAGAAGACTCCTTTGCTGACATTTTGGCGTCCAGTAATTGGTTCTTGACGTCGTCAAGTTCTTGTGTAAGCTCGGCATTGGCTTCTTTCAATGAGTCCATCGTGATGGCGGCTTCCTTGGTCTCAAATTCTATCTTCTCGACCTGCATCTTGAGCGACTCAGTCTGGCTCTGCAAGGCTTCCTTCGCATGCATCGTTGTAGCTTGTGATTCTCGCAAGTCCTTGAGCTCGGTACGTGCGGTCTGGAGTGCCTGCTCGGCAGCTTCAAGGCTGCGTTCCCTCTCCGCAAGCTGATCTTGCAACTCATTCTCCCTCTTGAGGAATTCCTCCTTTTCATCCTTCTCGAGGGCAAGGCTAGGAGTAGCAGCTCTCTCCAGATCTTGCCTGCTGTCTGGTCTTGGAGTTCCAGCACCATCTTGAGCCTTGACTCTGCTTGTAGGAGTCTGAGCTCGGGGTGGTGCCTCAGCTGGTCCCTTGTATTCTCTGAGAGCTGGCACCCACCTCTCTTTCGACACTGCTTCGCCTTTTCGCCATTGCCCAACTTCTCCTTCCAGAGAAGCAATATATGACGCGAAAGTCGTAAGCTGTCCTTGCGCCTTCTTGAGAAGCTGCTTGAGCTGAGCAGGCGAGAGCTCCTCGTTGATCTTGGCCTTCTGTTTGATCGTCTTTGCACGCTCACCGAATCGCAGTGTGGAGAGTGTTTCGGCGTCGTTGTATGACATAGGAGAACAGTTGATGATAAGCGTCGTGCGCGAGTTACCACCGAGCGATTCTTGCAGGATGCGGGTGAGCTTCGAGTCTCGGTAAGGGATGTGGTTGCTCTTGCCATCGGACAGCGCGTTGATGACCATGCCGAGGGCAGAGAGTGACTTGTTGATCTTCTTCGCCTCTTCAAGAGTCTGACCGCTTGCACCGGTCTTGCCGACCTTTTCTGAACCTGCCAAGTCAACCAAGAACAGCCGACCCGAGCGAGCAGAGCCGGTCTCGACGTTCTTCTGGGTGACTTCAATGACGAAGATCGAGTGCGATCGTGAAGATTCCTGGTTCATGTTTGTGGATGCAACAGCTCTTGCTTGACCTCCCCTTTCCAGGATTGTGTAAACTTCTCCTGCGGATCCTACGTAGAACTCTCCCAAGCCTTTCACGTACACACCTCGCTGCTTGTCTTCATGCACGGCCAGGTTGTCATTTTGCGGTATAAGCAAATCTCTGATCTTTTCCATGTAGATTTCCATGTAGCTGACCTTGACCATGAATTCGATATTCTGGTCACTTCGCATGATGGTGGTGAAAATCTGCTCGACGATGCGCGGAATGATACCCTTGGTGCCCTCGTCACTGATGTCGGCACCCATCATGGTGTATGTCTTTCCGGATCCAGTCTGTCCATATGCGAAGACAGTTCCATTGTAGCCTGCCAGGACATCGTCCACTGTGCTACGGATGGAGTAGTCGAAAACATCGTGCTGCTGAGTGTTGGTGGGAAAAACGCGATCGAATGTGAAGCTACCGCTGGCTTCTTTGCTGTTGATGTTACAGGTGTCCTCGCTGGTAAACTCGACGATAGGCTCGCTACCAGCTGCGGCTTCGACTTTGTTTTGCGGTCGGAAACGAGCGACGACCTTGATTGTATTGGCGGTCGACATATTGGACGATGTTGGGCGCCTTAGGCGCGTTTAGCGATATGGCTGCCCTGGATGTGTCGGGTGTTTCTAGGTGGTGATGTGTGGTTGTGGTGTTGTTTTCAGGTCTCCGGGCGGGACGCGATCTCCTTGTCGATAGCAGTCCCTGAACAGCGCTGCACTCCAGTCACACAAGCCTCGGCTGCCTGCGTGAATAGAGACTGTGCAGTCCAAGAAGTGAAAATGGGATATCTGGCAGGCGAGCAGGCCCAGCGACGCCGATGTAAACGTTGCTGGCTGTAAACAGGAGTTCGAGTCTGTGTGTCTGTCCTGCGACCACTTGTTCGGCTTGCTGCAAAAACACGCTAGCGAGTGACCTGCATTACCGTTGCGCCTCTGACACCCGCATCACCATTCACTCTTCACACGACCTTCAAGCAAACAAGTCTCAAGCAGGAACTAGAAAGTTGGAGTCAAGAAGTTGACCTTCGGCATCCATCTGTCACCAGAAGGCCACTTTCCGTACAAACTCTATCCACTACAACCAGGACCCTGTTTTGGTGTGGCCCAGTTTCAGATCACGGCCGTGCTTTCACATGCTCCTTCATCATACATATCTACATGCTTTTGCTGTTTCTTCACATCTCATCAGCATCAACCATCTGGACGACCATTCCACTCGCAGCACCACCACCATTGCAGATCGCAGCACAACCATATTCTCCCTTCTTCAACTGATGCAGCAACGTAACCAATATTCGGCTTCCCGAGCTTCCCAGTGCGTGTCCGAGGGAGATCGCGCCGCCTCTCGGATTGACGTTTGCATTCTCGAGTCCGAGAATCTGCGATGAACATTAGCCATTGAGATTCCGAAATCTCGGTTCTGTTGGCGAAACGAGCCGACGATAGCTCTTCAGATCGCTGCAACGGGATTTTCGAGAATATTGCTTACCTTCGCGTTGGCCTTGATCACAGCGGCAAACGCCTCGTTAAACTCCCAAACCTTGACCTGATCCGCAGAAATACCAGCCCTCTCGAGCACAAGTGGGACGACCTTCGCCGGCGCAACCGGGAAATCAATGGGATCAACCGCAGCATCCGCGTATGCCACAATCTTTGCAAGTACTCTCTTTCCCTTGCCGTATTGTTTCGCCAGCTCCTTGTTTGTGATGACAAGCGCTGAAGCACCATCGTTCATACTCGAGCTGTTCGCTGCTGTCACTGTGCCCTTTCCAGATCGATCAAAGGCTGGCTTCAAAGTGGGCACTTTGTCAAGCTTCAGTCTACCATAACCCTCGTCTTCAGCAACCACGGTCTCGCCCTTCTTGCCCTTTATTGTGACAGGCACAATCTCCTCGTCAAACAATCGATTCTTCCAAGCATCCTGTGCTCTCTTGAAGCTCTCTATCGCGTATGCATCCTGCTCTTCTCTGCTGATGTCGTACTTCTTGGCCGTGCTTTCTGCGCAGTTACCCATGTGGATCTGGTTGTACACATCCCAGAGCCCATCCTTGATGAGTCCATCCTCAGCCGTGATGTTTCCGAAGGCGGGTAATTGCGGTCCTCGCGGAGTGTAATATGGTACCCGACTCATGTTCTCCATTCCACCTGCTACAAGCGCTTGCTCTTGTCCCAGCTCTACTTGCTGTGCAGCGATCGCTACAGCTTTCATTCCGCTCGCGCATACCTTGTTTATCGTTGTCGCTTCAACCGAGGGATCTAGTCCGGCGAAGATTGTAGCTTGACGAGCTGGTGCTTGACCCACCGAAGCTTGCATCACGTTTCCCATGTACACATGTGTGAATTTGTCCTTTGGCACATCGCTTCGTTTTATTGCTTCACGGATGGCTGTGGCGCCGAGTTCTGGTGCTGATACAGAAGAGAAGGAGCCATTGAAGATCGCACAGGGTGTTCGCACGGCAGAAACGATATATGCATCTTGGATCTCTTTCGGTCGGCGAATGGAGCTTGAGAAGTGTCTTTGTACCTGCTGTAATCTTTGAGATGGTGCTGAGGACGACATTGTGCTAGACCTTGCAAGTGTGCGGCGGAGGATGGAGGACGACGACATGGTAGAAGAGGAGAGGATGCTTGTATTATTGCAGAGTACCTAGGCAAGAAGACGGACCGTGAAAGACGATGGTATGTGTAAGTTCGATCGTACAGCTGAGCTACGGCTCAAGGACTGACGCGGATCACAACCCGTAAGCTCGTCCGTACACAACCCGCGTTGGCCGAGGTTGGAGTGTGTCTGGAGAAGGAACGATTCCGAATGCATGTGAGACTCGGGAAAGCTCGTCTTCTTCTCGGCGATAACAATGCTCTGCACTTTCTACGAACAATCTGCTCAACCTTCGTGCTATGAATACGGAAGTATACTGCAATACTTCCTTCTACCGTGTGTGACTCCAGTACGGTGGAAGGCGAGTCTCTGCTTCCTGAGACCCCTGGAAGCCGCTCTCGAAATCGCAAGTCAGCAAAACCGAGTTGGGCACCATCTAACCTGACCAAGCCAGAGATGGGAAGATGTGTCGGGACCATAAAGACAAGATAGGACTCAGCATAGATCAGGCTCAAAGCTGGGCGTCCATGCTGTCACTCTGGGTTACCAGAGAGCAGAAGACCAGAATGAAGAACACAAGAACAAGAGATTGTTGGAGAAGATTGAATCCGGATCGGTATCCACGATAGGGCTATTGGATCGTTGAATTGCTGATCTCGCATAGTCTTGGATCTAAAGGTTCCTTTTTCCCCTGCTAAATTTGCTTAGCTCAAGATACTCAGCAGGAAGAGGCATCGAGGTCAACACGCCACACATATGTAGAACTAGGGGCCACGAATCTGGGGAAGAGTTTGAACTTGTAGAATACCACCTGGCCAGTGCCAGCTTCGCACCTGGAACTATTCTGCTCAAGCGCAAGGGTCTCTGCATTGTGCTGCGACGGTACAGCTTCATTGACCGAAGATCGCAACACTCTTCCCACCTCAAGAACTCACTCAAGAGCTACAACATAATGTCTCCAGCACCTCAGTGCGTCGTTCTGAGACATGGTAAGAGACATGACTCTCTCTTTCCTCGAACACCAGAAGAGGTCCTGTAGCTACCAAAGCAAAAAGCTTGCTGGGTCCAGAACTTCAATGTCAAGATACTTCGAAGGAACCGGAGACGGGCTCGAAGCCGACACTCGTGTTTCTTCAGGATGAAAGCTTCTTGGGTTCGTGCTCGGTATGAGTTCAACTTTGTGCTCAGATTTCAAAGCTACGCGGAAAAGGCCAGTACCACGACAGATGGCGAACGCACAAGTTCACGATGACTTCGCAAAATCCTGTCGCCTGCCAATGCTGTGTAGAGTCAACCCAAATTCAACTATCGGCTTCCAGCATCGTACAACGACACACCGCAACACAACGCGAACGACCATGATCATAAACCAGGTCAGAAGACAGTCACAACACCATGACAATCTCGGGGACCCGGATCCAAATCAACCCCAATTGACAATTTCCCCATTTCTCGGGAAGTGCTACACAGCAGACCGATTCTTTTCTGTGTTACAACACTGACAGAACTTTTTCCTTCTTCTTGTCTCCCTGTCTCTGCTCGTGCCACATCATCACGTACCGGTCCTGCAGTGCAACGTGAAAGAACAGTCCCATCCCAGCATCGTCTCACAAATGACATCGATCACTTCCACCGAGAAAGAAAAATATCAAGGACCCCAAACCCTGTCACGACATCCTCTAGCCGCGCAGAGGCACAAGGCGGTACGTCGCACCAATCTCAGTCCGCGTATAGAAACCCTGTCTCCCTGTTCGACGCAATGATGGGAGTGTTGTGCAGATCTAGTACCGTATCGAAACCCATACTCCTGGAAACTTAAGTTTTGACACTAGTGCAGCCTTGAGCGCGCTTAATTTCCTGCTATTGACCAGCATCAGGGTGTATGAAACATATCGCTGCCGCGCAGGAGCAGCATATTCCATGCTTAGTGGGGACTACTACGCGCGAAGCAGGATGATCGATCATCACGCGGTTATCTTCCGGAGCAAACGCCGAAAGAATGCGCTGTTGCACAAGAGGAAGTGCTTGCTCATCATGCATTAGAGTAGCATTATCCAACTTCCTATCCAAGACTCCTAGTCACATGTCGATCAGATATCCTCGAATGCATGTCTGACCGAAGAAGCCCCTCACAACCCGGTCTCGCTCTCACACACACCGACAATGCTGGCGATAGCATATCCAATTCATAGCGTGGTCTACAAGCTCGTTTGATCAGAGCCAAGGTGCCTCACCATCCACTTTAGCCCTCATTCTGCCATCCCACTTCCAAGCCTTCAAGGTCTCCGCTCCAACACTGCGCTTGTTGGCCAGTGCCTTATCGCGCAGCTCCTTCAATGCCGGGTCAGTAGCTTCAAGATGCTGCAGTTGATCCGGCGACATCTCGAGCATCTGGGACGCTGAAAGTGAATTGCGGCGGATGTGGTGCCAGAGTTGCCGCGCTGTATCACCGGCATCTGTGGGCGTGGCTTCACGCGTATCACGAGAAATTGGGGAGGATGATGTGGCTGAGACTGTGACGGCCGTGGTGATTTTAGGTGATGAGATTGTGCGTGCTGGAATTACTGTATTGGTAGAGACCGAACGTTGCAGCTTGACCCCTGGCTTGGAGGTGGTCGAAGAGGAAGCTATACCTTTGTCTTCGGCCGCTGCGGGTGTGCTGACTGAAAGGGTGTTCTGATCGATATCGGCATCCGTCACAATGACTTTAGGACTGGCTTCACCCTCGGTAGCATTCTTGTCGTCTCGGGATTTCAGCTCCAGATGTCGACGGACTTGCAATACTCTCTTAGTGTTTGCAAGATTCCAGTGATCGATTAATTTGATTGCCTTGCTTGGCGGATAGTGTGCAGCGAGGAAACGTGCTAGCTTGCCATGAACACTTTCAAGCGGTATTTTGTCGGATGAGCTGGCACTGAGACTCCATCTGGACTCGATCTTGGGACGTTTAATGCTGCAGATCTGTCGCACAGTCGCGATGTTGTTCAATGGTAGTGCACTGTGGCGGTAGCGTGCCTCAATGTGAAGGAAGTTGGACTCCAGGGTGCCGACGATGCTCTTAAGCTCGGCGAACAAAGAATCCTGATCTGCCTGGTCTTGGTCCGTTTGAGTCTCTATCTTTGGTACGCGGACCTTCAGGAAGAGCGAACAGCACTTTCCCAAGCTGAGGTCTTTCATCGCTTTTTCGCCTACGATTTCTGTAATGCGAGAATCGTTCATGGCCTTGTAGCAAAGGCGCAAGCTCGGGATGGCTCCCGCATTGCAATCATGGCGCATGTCCCTAAAGAGGTTGTCGAGGATGTCGGAACTTGCATCGCCTTGGCCTTTGAACTCCAGCTCCCAGCAGTACTTCCGAGAGTCTGAGGCTAAGTAGTTGGGAGAGGGTCCAAATCCAAGTTTGACCGCATGAGTTGGCCACTGAGTTGAATTCGCCACAGCTTGGACAATGTGCGCGGGATTTGGTGATACGACAAATGCGTGTGTGCTGTTCTCTCGTATTTCCTGCCTTGCAACACTCCTTAGAGCCACGTGAAGTGGTTGCCATTCAGTGACAGTGTGGAATAAGCTGTCTCTTGCTGTCGACGGTGTGAAGCCAAGCTTGTCCAATAGCGCTGCAGTCTTTGGAGCCTGTAACGAGTGCAGCTCAGCGCACTCGCAGCTAATTGTGGTGGCGTTCAGTCGTGTTGACTTTGCAGCAAGTACCAGCAGGCGATCCCCCGGCACATACAATCTGGAGCTCAATTCAATCAGGCACTGCTTCGTCAGATCTGCGAGCGTATCCAGTGCCTCTTGGCATACGATGACAATCGCATCGATTGTCTTCTCACGTAATGGTAAATCCTCGCCCTTTCTTGCAGAGTGCGTGCTGACAATCTTCGTTCGCACTGTGGCTTCAACTGAGACCCAAACTTCGCGTGCTATGCCGACATCGACCGAATCCCTGTCTACCTCGATGTTCAGATCAATGAATGGTACGGCCGCCGGTAGTAATCCGGTCTTCTTCTCCGTCTCGAAAGCAGAGTCACGATAGATTGCCCGTGGCGTTGGTTCACCTGCAGGCGATCGGGGTTCCGGCGATGGAGAGGGGGGGAGAAGCGCGCTTGAAGGCCGTCTAGACTCCACTCCTAAGCTTGGTGGCGGTGTAAGGTTCGTGAGCGATATCATGAGCTCATCAGTGGAGATGCTGGAGTCGGTGAATGACCGCTGCGTGACCACGTCCGGATCAAGCTCCTGGCTGTCAATGCTTTCTCTGCTGACCTCAAAGCTCTGCATTCGGGATTGCTCCTCTCCACTTTGTTTGCGTCTCCCTGACCAGCGGCGCATAAGTCCAGCATCATCTGCATTTCGTCCCGAATGAGAGCTCCGCGATCGACTAGTGATGCCTGCCTTGACTCTCGTGAGCATGCGCCTACTCACCGATTTGTGTCTGGACATTTTTCCAGGAATCTGCAGTGGCGGTGAAAATGGCCGAGCAGGATGCGATTCATAAAAGCTTGTCGCAGAGACCAGAGTTGTTCCGGTCATATCATTCTGCTCACCAAGACCTACAAGATCGCCAACAGAGTCATTCATCGTCGTCGCGCTGGTGAAGCTCAGTGTCGGTGTCTGTCGATACTCAGGAGCTTTACACGGAGATGAAGAGTGCAAGCACGGAGGCGGCACATCAGCGACAATGCTGGTCTGCCTCAAATTTTCTCTTGTTTTGCGCACTTTCAGCGGAGAGTCTGCTGCCGCTGCTCTTCTGCATGCTGAATGATCTCTCTGACGTGCCAAAGATGGCTTGCTGTTAGGCGAAAGAAGACCAAATGGTGGCGAGACGTAGGCTGCATGTTGCCAATGTCGAATGCCTATCGCCGTAGACAAGTTACCAGGAGGTGTGTCGTCACCAAGCTGCGGACTACCTGTTCCTCTCGGCGGTAGATTCTCGTACCAGAGTCAGTGAGATGGTTCCTGCAGGACAACGTGCTTCTCACCTCCTTGTTCGCCATGGTTTGACCAAGGTTATAGTTCGGATGCTCGGCGTCCGAATCTCATCTTTTGCAGTCGACCACGAGAAGAGAGCGAAATGGGAACGAGAAGTGCAGAGCGCAGATCGAGCACGCAAGTAGATGAACGTACTTACTGCCATACTCACTTCCTCGTTGCTGCCAAAACGTGAATACGGAAGGTATCAGTGGCTTGCCCTTGCTCTTGCCCGAGCGCATCAAGCAATGCTCTCGATTGGCAAGATATAGATTGAATTGTGCACAGCACATGCAATCAGTCACTTTGATTCTATGCTGTAATATCTTGGGTCTGTCGAGCTGCCGGAGAGATCTGACTGATGGCATCTGCGTCCATTTTCAGAAAGCTGATCTATACGCGAGTCAGTATCAAAAGAACACGGTCTGCGGTCAGTACAAAATTACGTACCACATCATTATTGTCGCCTCCAAACAGGACCGGTTCAGACAAGCTGTTCTGAATGCTTCGTCGCACTCGGTCCTCCCACACACCTTGCCAATTCCATTCACCTGGTCTACGTGCTCCACCTGGTTGCTGTCGTGGGGAGACACTGCGCTCTGTATTAGTCGCTCTTTCACCATCTGCTTGTCTAGCCACAGATGCAGCTCGACTCGAGCTCTTGGAGCGAAAGCTTTGCCATGCATGCCACGCACCAGCGTTGGCAGCAGCATCCAGCGGTATCGTGTCGAGCACGTCCTCCGTGTCAAACACAATCCGCATATACTGCAGCACCTCAATGACATGTGGTGCGCGTTGGTGTCCTGTCGAATCTGGTTCGCTGACTTCCTGAGAAACACCCTGATGACCTTCGTCTTGTGAAACATCCGCTCCCCTCTCCTTACTGACCGCTATGTCCTTCGTCATGTCATCAAACCACTCCGGGAATCCATGACGCAGACTGAGGCCGCCAGGTGGCAGACGCTGCTCATCGGCGGCACTCTGGGTGTCTGTGCCGAAGTCCCTGGTGGAGTAGGTATATGTCGTGAGCGGTGTTACAAGTGGATGAAAGACATCACTCTGGAATGCAACTACTGGCGGCTTGTGCGGGTAGTCGTCCGGAAAATCTATTTGGAAGCGTAGGATAGCGCTGGCATACGGTCCTGTGCGCTGGTATGAGCACGTAGAGCCTCTTGTCTGACCACATGTCAATCAACGCCTTCTCACCTTTGCGAACGAAGAGGACGCCTGCCCAGAGGAGAGGCTCATCGGGAACTGGTGCCACGTAAACGCCCTTGGGGCAGGCATGCTTCAAGCTGCCGCTGATGCAACCCTCATCATCAGCATGTAACAAGCGCCGATTCGTGACTGTGGAGCGCGTACAAATCCACACATAGCTTTTGCCGCGTCAAGGCAGGTGACAACGGTGCGGGAGACATGGCGGGAGCTGCATTGTAGTCATGCCTGTCGGGCACAGATTGTCGAAGATCAGCAATGAAGTTCAGGTTGTGACTTTTGCACGTGATTCTTTCTCCCAATGCGAACCGTGCTTGGGAAGAGTGAAACTATCTAACTACCTTGCTACAGGAATCTCCTTCCGAACATGTTTGTATGCGACGTGGCCTATCCGCGAGGATTTAATTTGGTCAAGCTGTCGTATCGTAACACAGGCCTTGGGTACCCTCGTATCACGGAATATTGTACCGCAGTGCTGCAGAAATGAGAGCTTCCATGTGCGCGATTCGCGAGCATTCTGACCATGCCTTGAACGTAGTCGGTAGCTGCATGACATAAGAAACCTCGCTGGCCTGCGTCAGGACCTACATGCAAACGCAGACGCCCATTGGTCTACGGGCCAGCTCACACCGCCTCACCAAGGGCACTTGGAGCCAAAGGACGTGATCATGTGGTGCGACAGCTCTCCAGAACCGAAGGTAAATTGACCTGTCGCGTCTGCCCCTCCAACATTCTTTTGGTCGACTCGGCCAATTATGGAGGCGCCGCGGGAGGCTGTATTTGTGATGACCAGGTACGAAGACTTGCGACTCGCTGGCAGACGGTAATAAAACCACGCAGCCTGCCGACTCCGGCCCAATCATGCGGCCCGGAGCGACGTGCGCTGGCAATGCCTAGCACACCGAGTCACACTCGAAGTCGTGCTCGATACGCCGTCCTGACCGACCTATGTTTCCAAATGCGAGCTGTGTCGGTAGGGTGACGAGGGCTTCAGCGAGGCAACGAACAGAACATCTCACCTTGACCTGAAAGCGACAGATCGCAGACAGGCAGCTGAAGTTTATGTACTTTTATCGCCCATGCAATCAATACGAAGCGCTTGGCGAAGCGCGCAGGCCATCTGAGGCTCGGAAGATCGGTGCGACATCAGTGGAAGGATCGCATACCTTACTTGTGGGCCATATCAGCGTTCCTAGTGCGACCTGCGTCTGAAATCTCCGCGTGATAGCTCACAAACTTGGACGCGAGGGTGTTCCTTGACAGATCGAATTCGACAAAGCGCGCACTGGGACAAGACCTTGTATGGAGCCAGCGAACGCAGCGTACGCGCGCTTGGGAGATGAGTGTACTAGAACTCTGCCCATACGATCCAACCCAGAACTGACCTGCATTTCTGGCCGCGATGACGTTTCGGGATCTTCTTTGGAGGCTCAAGCCATCGACTATCCTTACCGCATCCCCGGTAAGTCATGTGAAGCGGCACTTCACAGCTTGGACACTTTTTCCTCAGGAGAAGCTTTGAACTTGGTTTCAGAGAAGCGCGCGGCAATGGACGAATCATGTGCTGGAAGCGTACCTGACTTGACAGACGCTAGTTTTAGGCTCATCGGCTTTGCATTGGTGCTCGCGTGGGTAGAGTTGCGGTGGCACTGGTGGCTCCCCTGCTTTCTGCACGGCCACGTCGCAGAAGAAATTCGACGCTGCTTCGACGGCAGGCCTCACCGCTGCTGGCACCGAGCACCGAGTTTGAGCTGTAGCTTGGCCACCGATGGCACGGCACTGCTATTCGACCCGTTGGAAACGACGGACTGTTTGCATACGACGTAGGTACAATCGCGGGAGTCGGGCATCGTGCGGTGCCTCGGTTTTTGTCATGGTGATGTATCAGATTGCCTGGACAGAAGCAGGCAAGCGTTGTGGTCGGCTCTTCGGTCCCCAGAAGCCGGAAGTGAAGGATTCGTCTTTCGCGGGACACGGCTAGTCGTGCTACAGCGAAACTTACCAGATGCAAACCTAACTACTCCTTGCACATTTTTTGCAGACCATCCACTCAGGAGAAGGTTCACCGCTTGTTTCTTTCGCGGTGCCCTCGATCATCTGACTCGCTCCGTCAAGCACTGCGCCGTCCCACGGTTTGGGTAGCAACGCCCTCTGAGCATCGTCGTCGTGTCGTGGCGTGGCAAGCGGGCAGCGTGTCGTACGGACTGAAAGTCAGTCGGCGTCCAGTGTGAGCTGGCACGACTACTGCTCCTACGACTGACAGCTGTGGGATCCTGCTCGCTCGGCCTCGACCCGGCCGTTGTGTCGCGGCCGTGCGGTGTCTGTGCAGACTTCGTCTCAGACTTCAGGCTTTGTGAGGCCATCATCTCGGCACGACAAGCGGGCAGCTCTGAGACGCACGTCTTGCGTAGGGCTGATTGACCGCGCCTAATTGATGTAGTCCATGCACGACAGGCCTCATGCAGCGACCTCTGCAGGCTGTCGACAGGCACCGCAGAGCATGAGATCGTCAGTTCTTGTCTGCTGCTGCACCTCAGCTGCACGCCGCTTCGCCTCGCTGCATCCGGACGCTATGGGCACTTCCACTCGAGTGCCGGACAGGCGTTGCCTTCAAAGCCTCTTCCGCCTTCCGCAGCAAATCAGACGTGCTGCTGACTGCGAAACCAGTGCCCCGGTGCCGGGCGAGATTTAGTTTGCCGCTAGCCAGGAGGCTTGTTGTGAGCAGAGCAGGATCGCCGCGATGACATCGAGCCCGCCCAAAATTGTGAGAACGACGGAAGCGGCAGCGAAGTTCCTCTGGCCATGGCACCCACGCCGTCACTCCCGGCTCCCAAAACGTGCATCCGCTGCGTCGACTGCCTTTCAGGGGTACCATGTATCAAGGTACCTTGGATCTTGTCTTGGGCCCCGGAACTCTGGACGATGGAAGGTCTGTAGTGGAGCTCTGTGGTCGCCCCCCGATGTGCCACTGCGGGCTCGACGTTGACCGCAATTGCAGTATTAACCCACCATGACTCCCTAAAGCCTTGCCAAACGTCTGTTCCGCCTTATCGATTGTTCCGACGGTGCTACGAATTACCACCTCTCAAGTACCTGATTCTTCATCTCGACCTTCGTTCTCGCACCTGCCTACGCTGCACGCCAACCCTTCAATATCTCACATGTTACACACTTGTAGCACCTGAGCAGCGACCTCTCCGTACTTAGTCCGCCCGCCAGACACATTACTTCACTCCTGCTGCGTCACTTCACTCTACCTGACGCGAGCGCTCCTGGTAGATAAAACCTATTCACCCCGACTTGGAACCTAGGACCGACGCTTGTGTTTGTTGCGTGTTGCAGTGAATGCTTCCTGGCCGCCTAAGCCGCCCGCTCCTAATATAACGACTTGCACCTGCCATTGACGCAGCTTCCTAAAGCTTGCCTTGGCCTCGCGACACCCTTAACACGCCACCCGCGCATCGAGTGCAACAAACAACAACATGTCGCACTCGGACTTTGCCAGTCGGCACGACTCGAAAGCTTTCCCGTTTCGGCAGCTGTTCGTGCTCGGTATGCAAGCTTTCATGTGACGCTCCAATGGCTCCAATGGCTAATTTCAACCTCAGGTCTTTGCAGAATATGCGAACCAATCGCCTTTATGTCGATATTCCCATACATCTACTACATGATCGAATCGTTCCACATCACCGATAACCACGATCGCATCGCTTTATACGCTGGACTCGTGACATCCGTTTTCGCCGCAGCAGAATGCCTGGGTGCTGGCTTTTGGGGTGGTCTCAGTGACCGCATCGGACGCAAGCCAGTTCTCCTCACAGGCTTGGCTGGCACGGGTATCAGCATGCTGATGTTTGGATTTGCGCCAAACCTTCCAGTCGCTTTGCTCGCTCGTGCAGTCGGAGGAGCTCTGAATGGAAATATTGGTGTCTTGCAGACAACTGTCAACGAGGTTGTAAAAGTTGAAGCACATCAAGCAAGAGCATACGCCATCATGCCAACAGTATGGTGCATGGGTGCATTCATCGGATCTGGGTTGGGTGGTGCATTGGCCGACCCTGTCCGCAACTATCCCGGCATCTTCCATGAGGGCACCATCTTCGACCAATTCCCATATCTCTTCACGAACCTCGTCTGCACTGCAGTCGTGGTCTTCAGTATGATAGTTGGCGTGCTTTTTCTGGAGGAGACACATGAGGATATGAAGCACAAGCCAGACTTTGGCCTGCAGATCGGAAACTGGATCTTGGCACGATTTTCACGAAAGTCAAACTCATGGATCTCAAGCCGCAAAGGCGAGATGACCGACGAAACCCTCACTTTAATCGACGACATGCCTCCGGACTACAGAAGTACAGCTTCCTCGCCTGCCCTCACTCCATCCCACCTTTCGAGTCTTCCACCCCCAGCCTATCGATCGATCGACGGATCTCCTCGCAACTCTTTGACCGAAGATGAGAGAGCCGATTTTGCACGAGATGTTGAAGAGGCGCTCAATCGATCTGAGGAGCAAAGTAAGACCAAATCTGGTGTGGCAAACGCTTTCACTAAGCAGGTCATGCTTAACATTACAGGCTACGGCATTCTGGCCTAGTAAGTCTTACGTTGACATCACATCTATTTGCAAACTAACGAAGCTATAGTCACACTATATCCGCTGAGCAACTCCTCCCAGTGCTTCTCTCCATGCCGAAAGCCGACGAGCCTCCACACCTCCCGTTCAAATTCACCGGCGGTTTCGAAATGTCGACGAAGCGGATTGGAGGTATTCTGTCAATCCAAGGAGTCATCCAGATGATTGCCACTATCCTCGTATTCCCCATCGTTAATCGCAAATTGGGCAGCTTGTGGACCTACCGACTGGTCGTCTTGTCGTACCCAATGCTCTACTTCCTGGTGCCTTATATCACCCTGGTCCCAGACGCAGTAAAACTGCCATGCATCTACCTCGCCATCTTCTGGAAGGTCACCGCTCAAGCTTTCGCCTTCCCATCCAGCAGCATCATGCTCGCCAACACCGCACCATCAAGCAAGGTACTCGGCAAACTGAATGGTGCCGCCGCTTCTGCTGCATCTGCTTGCCGAGCGTTTGGACCAACTGTCTCAGGTGTCATGCAATCAGCTGGTCTCTCCATCGGAACTCTAGGCCTACCCTGGTGGGTCAATGTCCTCATCGCCGGCATTGGAGCTGTTATTAGCATGTTCATGGCTGAGGAGAAACGCCGAAGTTTCGACGATGAGAAAGTCGTTCCAGAGCCGCCACCGACCGCTTCTGATGTTGCTGGCGCAGCTGAGTACGGTTCCGGAATGGCGGTCGCGGAAGACGCTAACTGCGACAACCTCCTCACCGCACCCAATTCACCACTAATCACGAGATTCTCACTCGACATTCGACGGAATCACACGCGTCGCGACAGCAAGACATAGGCCCGATGCCTCGAAATACGCCCAGCTTTTTGAGATTTTTTGTGCTACGCTCTGCGTTGTTTATAGACTTTGCGCGCGTTTGGGATGGGCTATCTGAGCGACTTGATATACCTTACATGGCATCGATACAGGGCGCCTTTTCAGAGAGAACGGGATGCGCCAACTCACGTTGGATTTTGACAAAAATGGGAGTTCTGGGAAGGCTTTTTGGGCGACAACTTTTTTTTAACTCGACCCAGCATTGGAACAGGCGCGACATCATGATACCTGGCCAGCGAGCCACTTATGTTTTGGATACCCTTTACAGTAAATTGGCTTCTTCAATGAAGCATTTCATGTGTGAGATAAGAACGAAGAAGGAAAATGGGCCTGGAAGCTGGCTGGAAATTCATAGTCAGATGAGAGGAAACTGTACTATTATTCTCCGATCACATGCTTTCTTCTCTTTCGATACTGGAAACCTGCGACTATGAAGAAGAGACTAATCTCGATGTCTTCAGGAAGAGATTGTTCGTAAGCAGCAATGCGCGCTCGATACCCGAGACCAGACTACCGTCTGCAACGTGCCAACCACCGCTCGATCCATACAGCGGAGCTCCATTCTCGACGAGGCATTCCGAATGCTCTCCACATTTGAAACTGACAAACACGCGGATCTGTGATCCGACGTTCCAGGCCAGCCAGCTCATGCAAGATAAAGTTCAAGAGATCTGTGTCGAGGATATGCAAAATGTTGACATTCGAACCATGCTGCGACCTCACGCAAGCCGGCAAGCCGGCGAGCCGGACCAGGTTCAATACCCGTTCCCACCACTCGAACCGAAGAAGAACGTATCGAAGATGTCGCCTGTTTCCCAAGCGCCGCCACTCCCGTCAACCGCGCTCCCAAGACCAAGGTCCAAATCGTTGTTATTTGCAGGGCCCCACATGTTGGTACCAGGATCTGTTACCACGAAATCGTTCAGGAAGTCCAGATTGTCGAAGGAATAGTCCGATTGCTGCGGGATTGTCTCCGCGAAGGCTGGCGGATATGTCTGGTTGTTGCTTGTTGGTCGATATGGTGGGACTCTTTCGTCTGTGCTGTGGGGAGAGTACTGTGATGCACCCTCGTTGCTCTGTGGACTGGCATTCGTGGGGAGCTGCGGAGATATGGGAGGTTGACGCGGGAGAGATCGTGCGAATCCCTGCAGCTTGGGTTGCTGGTTGAGCGGGCGGCTCGCGATTTCTTCTTCCGTGAATAAGTCGCTGAGGTTCATGTCGAATTTGGGCAGCTGTCTCCGACTTGGATGCGGTGTTGAAGACTCTGGCTTTATAATAGTATGCGTAGTGTTGTTCCGACTGCCGAAGTAGCCTTCTGGGTTGTTCAAGGGTTGTGTGCCGAGAGTGCTCTGATTGCCGAACCCGGTGGTGCCCATGACCATGGATATGGTGGCCTTGCTCATGCGAACAAAGGCATCCCGACATGACTCTGCAGGAGGGCACATGGGTACGAGGTCGCTGAGAACCGATGTTGCGGCAAGCACGGTAAAGTCGACATCGTCGATCGTCATCTGCGATCGTACAAGAGTCGAGTGCCAGATGGCATATAAGAACGATATACCTGCTAGATGTCAGAGTTGGTTTCATCAACTCTAACTGGGCAAGACTTACCGCTCATGAACAGATGATGAGTGGCCAGGAATGTATAATTGACAAGCTTCAACCTGTGAAGCTGTCGATAAATGCGAAGCACCATTTGGCCAGCCTCGGCTACTTTGATGAAGACCATCTGCTTGTCTTCTTCGTGTTCGAAATTGACGTTTCCGGGACTCTGAACATCATCTCCAGTGGCCGGACTTAGCTCGCTGGCAAGCTGCTCGGGGACTGATAATGACTGGCGGTACAGCATGATCACTGCTTGCCAGTAGTTGAGCTCAAGGAACAGAGGATTGAATCCAACACCTGTATCCCACTGATTTGGGCTGCTCTCTTTCCATTCCAGCAGCCTGCGATCAATGTTGACACGCCACTCTCGGAAGGAGCGGAAGGGTCTCAGGTAGGGTGACTCAAGGCCAGTCGGGATGAATTCGTTGTTGCTATTTGCTCCCATTCTACGAGCAGATTCTGCTTGACGATGTTGCAAAACTTGCAAGATTTCGGACTGCAAAAGTCTCAATCGAATGTACTGCCGCGTGACGAGCTTGTAACTAGGTCGTTCGATGGAATTGGGTGGCTTGAGAAAACCAGCAGGCGTGATGTACTTGTCGTCCAGAAGGCTTGGAAACTCTGTCGTGACGACGGCCTCATTGACCGCAACCGGTCTCCCGACGCAGGAAGACACAAGACGATCCAGGTTGAAAACGCACCACCATAGCCTTCTTCGCAGATCTCGGGTCCACTGTTTCCGGCCCAGGCTCTGATTCGACATATCGACATCAGGATGAGTTGCTCTTGCGTCCAGATCATGGTCAATGTCCTCGAAGTGCAGACCAAGATCAATGCTTAAGCGTACTGCCACGCCAATAATATACCACAGACCAGGAGCGACTGGTCGCAGTAAAGCAAGACCAGCAAGCAGCAGCACTGCCTGCAATTCCTCCAACCCGCCTCCGACGCCCTCCGCAGCAGGCGACGATCCCAGAAAGCTCTCAAGATGAATGATTGCCGATGAGTGGTATTGCTCAGGCTGGTGCTGATAGTTCGAAAATTTCTGTCTCTTCTTGTTCGGCTGGCCAGATTCCGCGTTTTCTGAGGCAGTCACGCTCTGCTCAATGCTCGAGGTGTCAACAATGATTCCAGATCCAATGGCGAAGACGATATTCAGCATGTAAAGCTCTCTCGGTGTGCGCTTCTTTGCATCCGTTGCGTAGACCCTGTCGAACAAGGACATGAACTCTCCGCGATGCAGTGTTGGGATCTGTGGATTGGCGTGCTCAAAGTACAAGTCAACCAGTCTAGCACCAAGCTCCTTTTCGGGGAAGGGAGCTGGCTTGATAGTTGGTTTGGTGTGAAGTCCAAAGAAGGAATCTCTCATCGATGTGGGGCCACTAGCAGCTTCGCTCGCCAGACCTTTCGAGGTTTTCGAGCCACCCTTATCTGACGGAGTAGATGCTTGGTTGGTAGATTTCTTGACGGCAGCGAAGACCACTCTCGCAAAAGAGATTCCTGATGCAGCGCCTAAGAGTCGGGAATCCGAGCTGCCTTGCACAGAAACCATACCCACATCATTGACGAGTTTACTAAGCTTCTCTCCCTCATCGTGTTCCTTCAAAGCCGGATCCAAGGTGAGATTATTGTCTTGTGAAGGCGCAGACCTGATCACCTGTGGCGGCGTACTCCCCTCGTCCTGAATCGGAAACGGAACATTAATCCCAGGCTTGATCGACTCAGATATCGCAAAATCCTGGCTTGGCGGCGGAAATGGTATATTGTGAGAATTGAGGATAGCTTCCAGATTATTTACTCGGGTTTCCAGATAATATACATAGCTTCTTGGGATTTCTCGTTTGCTAACGGGGTCGAAGCCAACGCATCGTACGTTCGCTTTTTCGCAGTTTGTGCATTTTGGGAGTTTTTGGTCGCAGCGGTTCTGGAGATGGTGTCAGCGAATGGAGATATCTCATATATAGGCGGTGGTGATTGAATGAACGCATGAGCATGCATGTAGAGCTCCACCGGGGATGAGGTGTGGTCTGGCACGAGCATCATTTCCAGCCTTGCTTACCTTTCTGTTCCTGCACCGATTACAGGCTGAGACATTCCGAAAATTGGTGGTCGAGGCTCCGGCTGTCGTCGGCGAGCCAGCTGTTGTCGAATCGTCGTCCGCCAGAGACGGTGCATCAGACTCTCGCTCACGCTTTTTTGCAGGCATCGCCGCGATGATAGGGTCCTGGTGGCGGAGCCGACCGATGGAATGGCAGGTCTCGAGGGCGTTATAAACAAGGGCACATTACTGACCTATTGATACGGCCTGCATGTACCTTCGCTAATAAGCTTCATGCTTTTGGTGTGGCATGCATTGGACGGATCATGAGCGATTGTGATCGCGTTAGTCAGAATTTCATGAAGAGAAGAGATAAGGGCTGTCGATCACGTGCAGTTATGGAAAGCTCAGGTTGGCATATTCACAACCAGGAGCAGGAGCGGCATGAGGTAACACTATATGAGCAGCAATATTTCATTATGCGTTGTCTGAGACTATGCCACTGGTATTGTTGAATTGCGTCAAGAACGCTCAGATATATGCAAATGCAAGCAAATAACGCCTTCCCGTATACACAATGCCCAACACGGCATGCAATGGGGTATCTTACTTTCCAACTCCGTGCCGCTAGGCAGCTTCACCAAACACGCCAAAGACGCCGTAGCAGTTTCATCTGCCCATCAACCCTCCTGCATCGTTTAAAACCATGTCATCGAAGCTCGGTGACGGAGCTTGCCTAGTGTCATCCCGCTGGCCTCGCTCTTGTGACCCATATGGGTCTCTAATGCTGGGATCTGGCTGCCGTCCTTCTCTGAGTACTTCGCCTATATCTTCAAGCTCTATGCCATCTCGTGACCGCCGCCGTCTTGACGGCCGCGAGAATGAAAAGTGTGATGGCACTGATTGTGCTGCGGGCGGATCTGGCAGCGATGCACCCTGACTAATTGCTCCTGAAACGTATGCTTGTGATCGTACATCTCCTAGAAGACCACCGGCATCTTGCAGAGACATCTGGGTCTCGCTTCTTTCGAGCATTGGCGCCAGTACGCCAGCCGGTGGTGTGCGATGTCGTTTGGGCCCTCGCTGGGTCTCGCGACTGCGACGAGGTGAGCCGCTGCTATTCCTGATTAAGCTCGGAGAGAGAATGCCGCCGACATCTCGCAGAAATGCTCGAGAGCCTGACCTCGATGCTCTTTCTTCGGCTGATTCCGAGGCGAAATCATGGGCCGCGACTCCGCCAGGACTCGAAAGTGGAGCTGTCACATTGAAATTGGATGCTGTTGGTCGCTCCTGCCCATCTAGTAGGTTTCCCACGTCGAAAAAGCTAATGCTTCTCGTGGTTGAAGGTGCTGGCGATGGTAGCACTTGCTGTACTGGTGCGTGATGCTGTATTGGCAACTTCAATGATTCCTCGCTGTCGGTGCTAACATGGCTTCCTTGTCGCTCGGCAAGAGGGGTATCTTCACGGCATGGAGGTTCAATAGGCTCCTTTGCGGGTAAAGCTGGAGGCGCAGGTCGTGGCGCGCTGACCGACTCTCTTCGCAAATGCTCCGGTACTCTGCAACCGAGCTCGAAGAAGAGGTCTTCGTCGCTCTCAGTCGTCTGATAACGCACAAGCGTTGGCCTCCTTGCAGAATTGCGGTCGATGCTCTCGGTGACACTGTACGATCTGAACTTGTTCTTTTTCGTGCCCTTGTCACGCAGCATGGAACCCAGTATGACTGCGTTCGACACGGCAGTTGCGGCGAGGATCTCGCAAGAAGCCCAGACTGTTCGATATTGCTGCCTGCCATGCTTGTAAATCACCTCAGGAATTCGAGCAGCCGTGACTCCGATCATGATCAAAGACAAGCTAAAGAGCAAGACCATCTGTAGCTTGCGTTTCCAGTTTACCCCCGAGGTCAGCACAACCGGAATTGGAAATGCGATCAGAAGAATGTCAGTCACGATATCACAAGTGCCCATGACGAGCAACTGCGCATAGCCCTGCCGGCAATGCGGACCTGGATCCGGTACCACTTGCCAATAGTGACTGAAGGGCTGACATTCTGCCAGTGTTGCAATGACGACCGCTCCGAAGGTTACGAACAAGAATGCGCGTATGCCTTGCAGAGTACGCTGGTGGCTCTTCCTCCAAATGCGGAAAGTGATCCGTTTCAGAAATTCAGATACTGTCAATTTGCTGGCCCAAATGAACATTGCGTAGAAAATCCGAGCAGGTAAGACGAGCCTGGCTCCTATGCTCTTTTGGTGAAGCTGAAGTGGTGTGTATTCATGCGTCGTCGTATCAATATTGTTGGTGCCGTATATGAGAACGAAGTGGATCAGGATCATCCGGATGAAAAGCGGTATCATGGCCAGCATCATGATGTAGTCCTCTCGAAAAAGTTTGTTGCTCCGAACCTTGCGGCTACATAGTCTCGTAATGATAATCACAGCTGAGAACGCAGTGCACCTAGTTCTTGTCAGTAGTGCTATGTTTCAGGCACAAGGTGTTCCATACCACCAACTGAAGAGCACTGTAGGCCAATTGGTCATTCGCGAGCGCGGCTCTGGGGGTGCCGTTCCCCATAACGCCCGCGACTCCAGCATCATGGCAAACTACCTGGCAGCCTGCTCAGCCCTTGACGGGCGAGCGCCAGATGGCTTTGCGAGCAGTATAGGACGGACACCGAAGGTTCTATGTCCTCGCGTGACTTGGATCTTTTGCCTGCGGATCCGATGACGAAGCCGACGCCAGCCGCCAGCGCATCGTACTCGAGCGTGACATGAAACCAGGAACGCGCGAAACAGCGACAAGAAATGACCGCGGTAACGACAAAACAGCCAGAGGGATAATTGATACACGAAAAGAAGAAAGAAAGGCAGTGAGGCGGCGCCGAGTGGTGAAGGTGGTGCTACCGCGATCCTTCCTGAAGACCACGATAAGTCGCTTACTGCCGTGCTCTGCCACGCTCGCTTTAGCCAGCCTTTTAGTTCCGATGGACTGAGATAACGCTACCTCCCACGTTAGCCGTAATTATGCCATCGATGCTTGCCTTGTCTGATGTTCCTGCTTGTGGGCTGTGTTGCTGATTGTACTGCCTGATAGAGCGTGCATGTTATCGTGAATGCGTGGTATCACAGCAGAATCCGGTGAGAGGGACACGACCTGCAGCAGAGAACCGACTGCCCTAAGCAGAGTCGAGGCCGAGAAGCAGGGACTGCTTCACGGAGCAGATCCGTATTCGTGCGCACGAAAGACAACTGATTGTGGCGTTCCAAAGGCCGCCACCCGCCGAGGCATGTGAGGAGAAAGTCTCGAGCAGCGCGGCAGCAGCATTGGCATTGACTGTGCGGCCAGAAGGATGGCATTGCGCAACAGGCGTTCTCAAGCGGACTTTCACAGCAAAACAGAGGCATACCAATTCGGATCCTCGCTGTTCTTGTCAAGGACTGTGGTATTTGTGTTTCTTGGAACCCAAGAGGCCGCGCGCGAGAGTTGCCGCCAGTCGCGGTCCGCGCCTCTAATTCGTCACTCGCACGTGGAAAGTGCGTTTCTCCAGGAACCGTTATCGTGGGCGAACTCTGATGCGCGATAATAATGCATTGTTCGGCACAAGCATCAAGCAAGGGAAGGATATTGACGGTGCATTGGGCTGTGCCTCACAGACAGGCATGCACAATGAGGCATTTTTGGTGTCTCTCAATCTATACTCGCTCACAAGCAGATATGGAAAGAAGCTGAGACATTGATGTTCTGTGCGGTTGATCCGCATTTCGTTCATCGGCCTAGTAATTTTAGTAGATTATCATACATGAGCTAGACCCTCTAGACCGTGGTGTTATATTCATCACCTTCTCCAGCGCGCTCAGGCATGGCTTCTGCTACCTTGCGATCCTCATCTTCGAGGACTTCGAGCCGCTTCGACTGTACGCTGTCCTCAGCAGCCACCAGGTCTTCCTCAAGCGCCATCGCATCATTAGTAGAATCGCCATTTGCCTGGCTGATGACTTGATCTCCTGCGCCTGCGTTTGCATCTTGCTCGTCGCCTGCGGTTTCGATCTTTCGCTGCACCTCTTCGGCAACTGCTTGACCAGAAACGCTGCCCTTCGCCTCCTTGGGTTCCCTCTTGAACTCCCGACCACCGTTTTGCTTCGGATCTGAATGGTTGATCAACTCGACATCCTCGTTGTAGATTCGAAGGAGCATCGCTCGTCGGTCTTCCTTAGGCAACATGAGGTTGACACTTGCTTTGCTACGCCATAGCGGTAAGGTGAGCGGCTCTTTGAACTCATCTTCTCCAGCATTGGGTGTAGCCTCGACGCGAAGGACGCAGCATCCACCTCCGATTCTGTTGACCTGCTCGCCAATCTCGCCGAGGTCCTTCCAGCCTCCAGTCTCCGTGCCATCCTCGTGCTGAGTCGTGGCGACCTTTGGGAACATCTCCACTAAGAGTTTTCTGAGTGTACTCTTCTTCCTGAGTCTGATTACTCTGCTCTCTCCAACCCAGCCTTCGATGATTGGAAGTCCTTCTGTCTGTATTCGCCATCGGCAGATATCCTGGCCTTGGGCGTCTTGCTTCATGAACATCTTCACACCCGCGTGAACGAATTTCATACCCCGGTTCTCGTTCGAGATCAGGATGTCCTTGATGAGGTTTGCAACGTAATAGATCCCTTTGACCGGATCTCCAGCAGGATTGCGCACGAGGAATCGATCTCGGGGAAAAGAAGGATGCAAATCATAGAAGTTGTATATGCCGACCAGCTCCGGGTGCTCCGGTGAGAGGAATTTGAAGGCTTCCTCATTGGCGTCTGCATTTCTCCTTCTGGATTGCTGAGTCGCAGCTTCTTGTGGAACACTTTCTTCAAATGGTGCTTCCGTCACAGCATCTTTGACATCGTCCGTGATTTCGACCTTGGCGCCATCTTCAGCCGTTGCAGCACTGGTGTCGTTTGGCGCATCTTCAAGTTTGGCCTTCTTAGCACCCGCCGCTGCTGCAACAGGGTCGTCATCATTATCATCAGGGAGAGCTCGCTTCTGTCCTGCGATGGTGCCATCGTCTGCGATGGAGCTGTTCTGTAGCTCAGCAGCAGAACCGGTGGAAGCGTCCACCACTTTTGGCTTTGCTACGTCTCCATTCGTGATTTGGTCGATGGTCTCTGTGAACATAGTCTTCTCGGGAATTTGTGGCTTGACGAATGTCCAGTCCTTGTTTCCAGACTTTGTGTCGGGTTCTGCCTTTGCACGAATCTCGCCTAGCTTCTCCAATGCTGCGATGAAAAATCCTCCTGTGTCCTGCTGGTGCGGGTATACTCTGATGCAATTCTCAAGCGGGATCTCTTCCGCCTCCTCAGGAGGAAACATGCCAGGAACAATCTTACTGCCCTCTTGTTCGAACTGAGATGCTTCTGCCCATGATTCGTAAATCGTGCCGCTCCGGCTCATGATGCTCCAATCCTTGAGACCTGACTTCCGGTGTAGACCTGGTAGACGATCGGAAGAGTCACAAAGTCTCACTTTGGACACACCTCCGCATCGCTCGATGGCCGAGGAAATGACTGCCTCGTTCTCCACCGGGTTCAGACTGCAGGTACTGTAGACTACCCTGCCACCCACCTTGAGCATTTGGAGTGCTCTTGTAAGAATGCGAACCTGTGTGATATAGAGTCCGAGCCCATTTTGAGGCGTCCATTCTTTCCATATACTGGGATTCTTTCTGCAGGTTCCGTCTCCACTGCATGGCACATCTGCAAGAATGCGATCAAATTTCAGCCAGCCGCCCTTCTTTTGACCATTTGGAAGTATCTCTTGTGGAGTCGCTATTGATGGAAACATCGTGGCATCGTGGTTCGTGACGATCAAGTTGGGCGAGTTCAGGCGCTTAACTTGGTGGACAAGCATCTGTGCTCTCTGGTAGTTGACATCGTTCGCAACGAGAATACCTGTAGATCGACCCGAGTCTTGCTGCACGCTCTCGCGTTCGAGCTTGCCGTTAGCTTGCTGGATAGCACGAGAGACTCGCTCCTCTTCTCCAGCATGCAGCAACTCCACTAGTTGCGCGCTCTTGCTGCCGGGCGCAGCACAAAGATCTAGGACAGTGTGATGAGGCTCAACGTCCAGGAGCAGCGGAGGTATCATGCTAACTTCCTCTTGCCTACTGATGTTGCCGACACCTGTTTCGCTGACCAGGAACTTCTGAAATTCCTTGAAAGGCTCATATTTCCTGACAACGTTTTTCGGCGTAGTCATGCTGTATGCAAGACCGTTTGGATACCATGGTATAGGCTTTGGCAGGTCAACTGGACGACCTTCATGCTTGATCTTCTCGAGCAGAGGGAAGAAGCGATTGACGAGGTTGTCGCGAACACTCAACGCATGTCCTTTGGATCCTGTGAAGCGGAAGGAATTGGGAAGCTCTTTCCGCAGCGCCTTCCAGAAGGCTTCTCGCTCTTCGTCGTCTGGTACGATGCCGATCGTGTTGTAATAGTTCTCGAATTTCTCGTTGCGCTTGTCGACATTTTCGAAAGAAACTCGATTGTCCTGGAAATTCCTCTGCCCGCCGCCACCACCTCTACCTCTTTCACGTCCTCTTCCACCGCCTCCGCGACCACCTCTCTTGCCTCCTCGCGGCATGGTCGCTGTCGATATGGTTGATGATGCGCACTGTGAGAAATGCGAAAATCAAGCTCTGAATTGCATTGAATAGATTTACTGAGCTCTAAAGTTTGCATAGCTTCCGCTTGGCGCGCTTCGACATCGCTAGGAACGACATCACTTTATCAACCCAGCAACCTCACTTCTGTTATCACATGCAACTTGATAGTTATTGGGAAGCTGCGCTCACGAATGCAACTCTCTAGACGCAACATATATGCCGCATTGTCGCAGTTTTCCCAAAGCACAAAATCACCACAAGAACGAACGGCATATTCATCTCCGCAAATGAGCGGTGCTGGATGAAAGCAAGCAGCCCACCCAATGCGATCGCCTGTGAGGAGCGTTGTATATAGCAAAAGTGCAGACGTCTTTTGGCGTAAAGTATGCCACCCGCAGGATACGAAAGACCTTAAGTGATGACGACCTTTGACAATTCTGGTGAACGCAAGCTCAAGGCTCTGGCAACTGAAACGATGGCATGAGCTCGCACGCTACGCTCTCACGACTGCTCAGAGCCTCTGATTCGGATGTATCATATTCGAATCTTGAAGTACTTTTGCACAGCATCCCTTGTCGAGGTCGAGCAGAGCGACGGAAAACGGCATATGCATGCGCACCAAAGCCGAAGAAATGGTGGCTGGATAGCTGACGTAGAGTTGAGCCCAGAAACTTTCGTTCAGTCTCATCACGTGTTTGTCGTTGCAGTCGGATCAAGTTCGGTACAGTGAATCGCAAGAGCGCAGCTCTGAGCTCAGGCCAACTGCGCCAAGACGCTCTGCAAACGGTGAGCGGGTTCCTGTCGCTCATCAGCTAGCGCACAGCTCGCGGTCTGCGATTCGTCGTTGCCCTTTCCCCCACAAGCCGCACAGACCCTGATCTCTAGCTAGACGACGGCGATCCAACTTCTGCTTTCTCTTCTTGATCTCTCACACTCTGCTACACACCAGACTGGCAAGGCCCGCATTCTACCCACACATTCGCGAAGCTGCTCACACCACCAAGCCTTGTCATCACCACAACTACATCAGATCTTCGTTCAACCTCCACCAGATCTTCGTCATACCATTAATTGCGACCTTGTTGTCGTCGCTAGACCTTCCATCCATCGATACTCGTTGCCAGGCCACACCATCTTGGCCCAACTTTACATCAATTCACCGGCAGTCAACTACGACCACGTCCATCACTTCAACGATTCAACGACTACAGGTGGCCAGCAGACACCTGCAGTGCTTGCAGCTCGACGCTTGCAGCAGGATAAGCAATTGATGTTGTTAGATCTTGATACTGACCCAGCTTCTTACACCGCCAAGATGTCTTCGAACAGCTTCTACCAAAACTCACCGGTTGTCGCTCTACCGCCAGCAGCACCAAACCAGTACTTTTCCAACAGCCACTACATCAACCACAACGATAACAACAATGCTCACATGCTCAATGGCATCTCGCCAAACGGCCTCGCCAATTCGAACGCGTTTGCATCAAATGGCTCGACTCCAGCTGCAACTCCAGGCGCATTGGCCGGTCGCAAGCGATCTCGTGGCGACATCTTCTCTCAAGCTGACGAGGAAGACGATGAGGTCCCCGAGGACGGCTCAATAATCACGCCTGCCAACCAAGAATCAATTAAGCCTCGTGGTAAGCCTGTCTACGGACCGGGAATGACGATCCTGTATCCTGAGGATCCTGGCTACGCGGCATGTGCTGAATCTCAATCAGGCACCTGGGTCGATGAACAGTCTGAACGAAAGCCTTTCGCTCATGCGAAGCGGCCTTCCGTGACCAGCCGCAAGTCGCAGCGGATGGATTCCACTGCTGGCTCAGATGATCTGGCTCAACTTGTCCTTCCACCTTCCATACGTGAGGCTACCAATGAGCCTCTTGTCGACGAAGCAACTCGTCGTCTGGGAATCTCATTCTGTCGCATGGACTCCACTGAGGCTCGTCAAATCAACCAGAAAGCCTATTCAAAGTGGATTCAGAACCATTACCCAGGTCTTACCGAAGTTGCAGTCTGGTTCGAGAACAGCTCCATTCCGGGCTACATTGTCGCCGCTCTCAATGCTCACAACGGTCAGCACGAATATCTGGTATTTTCTGACGACCTCACCGAAGCACGCCGCATCACCACCGACCCATCTCAACTTATCCCACGTCTACAAATGCTGCCAGCACTCGAGCTTGCCGCCCCAGGAGGCGTCCTTCGTGCTGAGACCGACCCTATCACTGCGTCTCAGAATGAGGCCACCGCTGCCATTACTGAGGCCTACAGTCAACCTCTCGGTGGCTGCGCTGCTCACGCGATGGAGCTGGATTGAACTGTCTGCGAGTTCGGTGCAACTTCTTGCTTGTGATTTACCTATGGACTGGTTGTTTTGAATCTACGAAAATGGCGTTCGACTGGAATTTGAACCAAAATCTCGGCGTCAGGAACCAACTCGCGCTGGAGCGCTGGAGTCGAGCCACGTTTGATGTATTGATCGCGCGAGATGAATCGCGATGGCTTATGAGAGCCTGATCGCCTATTGATGCATGAGTACATTGCTTGGTATTGCTTGCTTGATGTATTATAACACTTAACGACGAAGTACACGGTATCCAAATATTGATGAAGATGTCTCTTTTCCTTCCGCCTTTACTGTTCTCACTGAACGTTTCACTGCTCGAACAGCTGGTACCTCTTTGAAGTTGTGTGAGATTATTGATTTCCTTCAAATTGCATGGTGCGGTCAGAAGATAGGCACGAGAAAACGATGCTGAAATGATTGGTGTCCTTGCGCATGTGAGGATGGGTGGTGAAGGGTGATGGATGACGCCGGCGATGCCTTTTGTCGGATTCGGTCAAAGCTTCTTGGGAGCTCTCGCCTCCGGGCTTCGATGTGCAGGCCGCAGAGTAACGACAATACGCCATCTCGTTTTCCACTGTATCCGCAGCACCGCCAAAATGGCTGAGGGCATGTTCTATGTAAGTAGCTGTGCTATAGGCTCGGCGCATGTCTAGATATGCTGACATGTGTTGCCGCTACGCAGAATGCGACAAATGGCTACGTTGAAGGCATAGTCCGTGGCTCCCGCAACACACTCCTCACAGGCCAAAACTACGGCAACCTCACTCAGTGCGAAAACATCGATGGTAGGCAAAGGAAACTCATGGCGCAGAATGTAGGAATACTGAGGTGGCCACACGCAGATGTCAAACTCCAGCTCGGTCCAGCGTACGGCGACTTCCTCGCCTCTCTCGCACCCAACCCATCCACATCTGCACTCGCCGATAAGCTGCTCGACAAACTCGTCGCAGAGTTCCGATATGTCCAGGCGCAAGCGACGGGCAGTCTCGCCAAATTCATGGAATACCTGACATACGCCTACATGATCGATAATGTTGCGCTACTGATCACCGGCACCCTTCACGAGCGAGACACGAAAGAGCTGCTAGAACGATGTCACCCGCTGGGCTGGTTCGAGACGATGCCGGTGCTTTGCGTGGCTACAAATATTGAAGAGCTGTACAACTCGGTGCTGATTGAGACCCCTTTGGCACCATACTTCAAAGGCTCCCTCTCACACCAAGATCTTGATGAGCTGAACATCGAAATCATCAGAAATACGCTGTACAAGAACTACCTAGAGGACTTCCACAATTTTGTCAATACTGCGCCTGGGATAGCAGGCACGCCCACACAGGATGTGATGAGCGAGATCCTTGAATTTGAGGCCGACCGAAGAAGCATAAACATCACACTCAACAGCTTCGGCACAGAATTGAGCAAACAAGATCGCAAGAAGCTTTACCCCAACTTTGGACGTCTGCATCCAGAAGGTACACTGATGCTGAGCAGAGCGGATGATGCGGAAGGCGTGCGAATAGCGGTCGACGGCGTCCACGACTACCGGACGATGCTGGACCAGACAGGAATGGGCGGCAACTCCATCGGAAATCAGAGCGGTGGAATTGGAGGTGATGAGGGCAAGAGTTTGGAAGATTTGTTCTACCAGAAGGAGATGGAGCTGAGCAAGTTGGCATTCACTTACCAATTTACACACTCGGTAGTATATGCTTGGGTAAAGCTGCGAGAGCAGGTGAGTCAGATGCAGAGCGAGGTCTTCAGACATGTTACTGACGTTCTTTACAGGAAGTACGAAACATCACATGGATTTCGGAATGCATTGCGCAAAACCAAAAAGATCGCGTCAACAACTTTATCAGCGTCTTTTGAGAAGGGATCACACGAGCAGCAATGGCGTTCGAGGATAGGAAAGGCATGTACATTGATACGGATACCAGCATGTAGACCTTCAGAAAGCGAGTTCAGACTTTCACTGAGATGCCAATGGTCCTTCAAGTCGTGCCTATGCTATAATGCTGCTTAATCTCCAAACCCCTCAAAATCCTCCTCCGCCTTCGCAGCATTCTGCGCCCTCACCTTCGCAATCAAATCATTCAACTCCCTCTCCTTCCTCTTCTCGTCCTCACTCATTTTCGACCTACCTTCAGCCACCCTCCTAACCTCCTTCTTACTCCTCCTCGCCTCCCGATCAGCTTTCGCACCTTTCTGATCACTCCAAGCCCTATCCTTTCTCAACCTCGCAGTCGCAGCTTTGCCCTTCAATTCTTTAGTCTTACTCGTCTCAGGAATCTCACCTCGTGCGTACGCAGCATTATCTGCTAAACGCTTAGCTTCTCGAATTTTATCGGAGTAGGTGACGTTGTCGAGATTGAAATCTGAGGTCAGATCTAAAGCGTGAGTACGATTTGAGACTGCTTCGGGGTAGTGGCGTTTGAGTTCTGGCATTTTTGGCCACCGTAATAAGGCCCACGATTTTGCTGTTTCGGACCAGTTGAGTTTGCGGATTGAGAAGATATCGGTTGGGAGGGTCTTTGTGTAGGCTTGCAGCCACGATACGAAAGCTTTTTGGGAGCGGTCGTGGAGTTCGCGTTTTGAGGTTAGGAGGGCTCGGATTTTGGAGATTGTTTCGTTTGCGATTTCTGGAGATATGCTGGGTGGATCTGGGTAGGGTTCTAAGATTGTGCCTTGGAGCGAAAGGTATCGGATGTAGTCCTCTTCGGCGCCTTCGCTGAGGAATGTTATGGCCATGCCGCGTTTTCCTGCGCGACCGGTTCGGCCGCAGCGGTGGATGAAGTCTTTGGGTTGCTTAGGTGGGTCGAGCTGGATTACGAGGTCGATGTCTGGGATGTCGATGCCGCGAGCTAAGACGTCTGTTGTGAGAAGAATGGCGGGACTCGTCGAGTCTCGAAATCTTTGTAGGTTCTTTGTGCGAATAGCAGATTTGTGATCACCGTGGAGAGGATACACCGATACTCCTAGGACGGCAGGAAGGACGTGGTTCCAGTAATCGACACCAGCTCTCGTGGACACATACACAATCGTCTTCTCGGCTTGCGCCCTCTCAAGGATATTCTTCAGATGCGGTAGTTTCAGTGTCGGCTTCGTCACGAGGTGGTATAGCTTCAGACTTTCCGGTGTGCGTTTGTCCAGTGCTCCAGACTTACTTCGGACTTTGGCGCTGATTTTGAAGGGATATCGCATGCCGACTCGAACGAGTTCGTCAACAGCTTCCGAGACTGATGCGCTGAACAGGCCTGTTCGACGCTCCTTGGGCACCAGTTCCAAAATCTTCTGCAAGTCTGGTTGGAAATTGGGGTCCAGCAATCTATCTGCTTCGTCCAGAACTAGCAGATCAAACCAGTGTCGCTTCAGCACGACTTTTGATGATTGAAGAACTTCGACTAATCGCTTCGGTGTACCTATGAGGATGTTGGGATTGAGTGTCGAGAATGTGGACAAGTCTTCCGAAAGCTTCGTTCTGCCACCAACTAGCAGTTGCGGTATCACATAAGGTCCAGGTGGCACTTCTTCGACCCCCGCATCGTTCATGTCTTCGTCTTCGCTGTCCTCTTCAGGCTTACCGCTTTGCTTCAGCATAGCCGCCGATGGCGCATGGAAGTTCAGTAGCCCAGAAAGCACATCATAGATCTGACTTGCTAATTCTTTCGTCGGCGCAACCACGATCGATCGTACATAGCCTTTCTTGTTCGGCTCCTCGGCTTTCAAGATGCGCTCCACAAGTGGTATGAGAAAGCTCAATGTCTTTCCGCTTCCAGTGACAGCTTCGACGACAAGATCTTTGTTGCCCATTAGGAGTGGGATCGCCATCGCCTGGACTGGAGTTGTGCGGGCGAAGCCCATGCCTTTTGTGAAGTCCAGTATCCATGTTGACAATTCTGGCGTGAGAGCCTCGAAGGACTTTGGTCTCTTTTCGATCTTCTCGTCCTGTGCCATAACGCTTCACCCGCTTAAGTCCTCGAACACGACAGTGCTGTCGATCTTCAATTCGAGGTTGACATTTTTGAGGTTGCCTCATTCTCAGGCGCGGCTGCTTGCCGAGCAGCTTGTCTCAAAACTGATTAGCTCATCCCCGTCTCACCAGCTCAGAGGGCTTGCCATCAACACGCGTCCCCTTTTGCTGTTTCTCCTGCTTTCTAAACTAACTACACGTTTTGTATTCCGGAACGGACCATCAGTATGCTCTTATGGATAGCTGTATCATTCCGCTGAGGCCATCGTGCCGCTGTCAATATTCTCCCAGCTTTGCGAAGCTATGCGAGAGGCAATCCAGCCTAAGGCATTGCAATTGTACTCGATCACGAGGCACAAACTCATTTCCAGATGACCAGGGCCACTATTCGCTGAGCTACAACGGACACTAATGGATGGCTGTCGCAGCGGCCTCTCGACCAGCCGAACACTTCAATCCAGCTATGCATCGGTTCGCGGAGCTGTGCTTCAACCGCATTTGCGACGACCTACCAGAGGTGCAGAACAGTCTTTCTGGATGTCGAGCTTAGCCGTGGGTACCTCGATCCATTTGCCGCGAATTCTCAATCACCAGTCTGAGTATAGGAGCCAAGGGTGTCAGATGGAGTCGAAGCTTGGAATATGATGTCCTTTAGACGCAATTCGGGACATACGCCTTTTGGCCTTGTTGTGAGAATGGTGCGCTTTAGACGAGTTTACTGTCGCTCACTTACTGGAACAAGCGCTCGTGAACTCAAGTCACGCCTTGTGACACTGTAGAAGAACCGCCAGCAGAACGCCAGGAGTATACTTGAATTGCACGACAGCTACCGGGACGATGGGAAACGTCCCCAATTACCTCAATCTACTCTAGCCAGGGCTGGATGTCTGCGCTGGACGAAACAAGACTCAATAGATCAGCGTCTTGCTACGCCTGAGCACAAACCCGGCATCAGCGCCCTTTTCCACGACAGGTCGCATGGCCTTTTTAAGCTGCCAACCGACCATGACCATGCGCGTCACACTCTCCGCGCAATCGATCAAAAGCGTTTCCGCCTGGTTGATTGCGGTCTGCAAGTTGCATGGAGCCTGAAGGATGCTTGCATAAGCATCAATTCCCGCAGCGTAGTTGCTCCTAGCTCCAACGCCAACAGTCCCAGCCAGAGCAATCACAGGGACGCCTTTAGTCTTTGCGATTCTTGCAACTTCAGCTGGTATCTTGCCTCGAGGCGTCTGCTCGTCTATTCCACCTTCTGCGGTAATGACCATGTCACAGCTCTGTACGAGCTGCTGGATGTTCAAAAATTTGGTGATGATGTCAAATCGAGGATGAAGATGTGCCCCGATCAACATGAGTCCTGCGCCCATTCCTCCTGATGCGCCACTTCCTGGCGCTAGGGATATATCTTTCCCCACCTCCTTGCTAACAATGGCAGATACGCTGTCCATGGCTTTGGACAGTAACTCCACCTCTTCAGGCGTTGCCCCCTTTTGAGGACCAAATACCCTCGCAACCCCCTTCGGCCCGCAGAGAACGTTGTGCCAGTTGCAAGCGACGTCGATTTGGACCTCCTTCAATCGTGGATGCAGGCCCGATAGATCCACTACTGCGAGATCATGCAGTGAGGCGCCGCCTCGAGCGCAAGGAATTTCTTGACCCAGGCTATCGAAGAAGCGAGCTCCCAGTGCCTGAGCCATGCCAATTCCGCCATCACAAGTACCGGAGTCACCACACCCAAGGAGAATGTTGGTCACACCGTCATCCAAGGCGGCACCGATCAGTGAGCCAACTCCATAAGTTGTTGTATGCAGAGGATTGCGTTGGTCTCGAGGAACTAAGCTGAGGCCTGCAGCTGCCGCCATTTCAACGACCGCAGTCGGAGTGCTAGACGCGCCGAGAAAGCCATAGTGCGAAGATACAGGTTCTCGAACGGGACCGGTTACCGTGATCTGGCGGAGTATACCACTGGTTGATTCGACGAGAGCCTTAGTGAACCCCTCACCGCCATCGACCTACGCGATGCAAAGGATTAGCAAATGGCTCACGACCGGGTTATGCATGGTCGACTTACCATTGGAGCTTTGGTGACAATTGCCTCTGAAACGGCTCTAAGTACACCAGTTTCGATGCAGTCGGCTACCTGGCCAGGCTGTAGACTCTCTTTGAAACCGGAAGGACAGATCAATATGCGAGGCTGATGAGCTTCCTGGACTCGCTTGAGACGGTCGGCTTGGATGTTCGCGATACTCATCATGATGCTGAAGAGTTTGTTCTGAGAGTGCAGTTATTTGGAAGCGACAGTAAAGTCAGAACGATCGTGTTTGCAAGCGAATGATGTTTGCTGTCAAGCTGTACGCTGATGGACAAGATGCATCTTGCTTAACGTGGAGACTGAGGTGCTTATATCATCTACACTGGGTGTTTGGTCATCGCGTGACCCAGCACTGCAAGATACTGAGAATGACAGCACAGCCTGAGGTGCCTACGAGTTCGAACATCGCCGACGCGACACTTGCGCGAAAGGAGTATGACGCACTTGTAAACGAGTGGTCAGAACGGCAGTGCAACACAGTCGATATGCATGAGGACCATCGCATTGCCAACCAGTGAAGACTCTTACCGTACTCGCCGTATGGTCCGGGAGGTCGTTGAACGCAACTGAGCTAGCTGACTTCGTTCAAGAATAGGAACCGCTGCAGGACAACCTAAGACCATCGCCGCGCCAGATAGCGGTGACTTCGCCTACAAAGTCAATTCAGAAGAGGTAGGAACGCACACGACAGCTTGTGGTGGCTTGTAGGTTTGGTCGATCAAAGACCTATCCTCGGGATTGGAAGAGTCTTTTCGGTTTGGCATTAATGATGGTCAACCAAGAGGTGAAGCGAGCGCACTTCTTCCCGCGAACGTGTAGGTTTACACCGTAAGGCACGGCAGAGACAGCAGTGCCACATTGCCAATTGCCTGGCAGAGATTATGAGCGACTGTGGCTGCTTGCATGTGTCAGATTGCTTCACAAATGACACCCTTAGCAAAGCATAATAGAACATTCACAACTATAAGGTTCAGCTTCGGATGATCAAAATGAATTCAATTCGACACGACCTGCAGACGAAGTAGATTCTGACCCAGGGTACGGTGCCGCAAGCGGTCCAAGTCTCAAAATCATTATGTTCTGGCGTTCCTCTTGTGCTACTCCACGTGTCTTGGTAGGTGAATAAAGTCTTAGCCTTGGCCCGTCCCTGGCTTGGCCACAGCTTGGAAGGAGCTAAGCCACGAAACAGACATCACCGACATCAGCCGTTGTCGAGCTGAACAGTTACGAGAACCTCGACGGTGAGAAATGCGTACGAAAGATGACAAGATATCGCGAGATCACGGCTTCAGCTTATGAAGATAACTCGTGCTGTTTCTCGGAATGCACGGCAAGTCTGGGTATCGAAGCACAAGGCTGCATATTTCACTCCCAGGCTGTGTGACGGAGGGCCGGCAAGAAGAGCAGAGTTTGAGGCGTTCTTGCTACAATCAAATCAGAGACCACTCAAGACATGGCAGAAAGATGAAGTCAAAGGACATTCAAGTCACACGACAAGTACCAAGTACCAAGAATGGGACAAGACCGCTCGTGCATAAACTCTGGGCAGGATATCAATCATCGACTCGCGCCACATCTCTTGCGACTTACCGCGGACCAAGACCCTCAGGTATCTCGGTACAGACCGAGAAAAGCCTCCTACTTCATGCCCAAGACGAAGGCGCAGTGAGTACATGCATCTCGACGTCTGCTGAAAGTGAAACGATAGACTCGACTGTGCCTGCTTTCAAGGCTGCGGTAGTACCAATGTTGACACGATACACCGCCTCATTGGCATGTCGTCGTAGCGGGTACCTGACCTGGTCCCTATAGTGAGAGATTGTAGGACATATTATCCTGGTCGCCTAATCATTGAGGCAGGAATGTCATACACCAACCTGTTTACACTCGTTTCCCTTGCATAGTACCTGTTTCATATCTGAGAAGATGTCCGATCTAGAAAGGTCTGGAGATGTGCATCCAAGGTTCTCCTTCGAGGATGATGGGCAGGAAAGTCCACGGCCGTCTGATGAGGAGGTCTACGATGAGTATCAAGCAGAGTATGCTGAGCTCTATGCGATGCAAGAAGTCAGTAACAACGATGCAACCATACGCAACAGCACTGTTGAGTCGCACTGGAGCGACAATGAGTCCGACGATGATACAGACTCATCGCTCACGCTCTTTCATGCCGGATACCAGCCTTACTCCGCAACATGGGATCGACAGATTTCGGAGACCAGTCCTCCACCTCTTCCACCAGCAAAACATCCTTCGTCCAGAAGACAGCCTCCGAGCAGAGCGCCCACAGCTCTGAAGCTCGACTCCCTTCCCGAAGATCCAAACCTGGTGACGTGGGAGAAAGACGACCCAGCAAATCCGCACAACTGGCCGGCACATCGACGCTGGACTTCCACTGTGCTGATAGCAATGTTCGCCTTCATCGCTCCTATGGCATCAACAATGGTCGCACCTGCTCTGGACACCATCTCGGATGAGTTCGACCTGGAGTCGAAGGTCGAAGAGTTCCTCGTCATGTCGATCTTTTTGCTTGCATTTGCGATAGGACCATTCTTGTGGGGACCGCTTTCTGAGGTATTTGGTCGTGTCCGAGTCATGCAAGGCGCAAATATGATATTCTTGCTGTTCAACACTGTTTGCGGTTTTGCGAGGAACAAGCACCAGATGATGGCGTTCAGATTCCTTGCTGGTATTGGAGGGAGTGCCCCACAGGCGGTGAGTTGCAGCATTGCAGACATGATCTGAGCCGGACTAACGAGTCACAGATTGGAGGCGGTATCTTGAGCGATTGCTTCAAAGCTGGAAAGCGAGGTCTTGCAACTGCGATCTACAGTTTGATGCCGTTCTTGTCACCAGCTGTCGCCCCGATCATGGTAGGTCATCTATAATCAGGAATCAGACTCAACTCATGAAGTATTTGCTCACTTGCCTGTCAGGGTGGCTATATGACTCAATACATCTCATGGCGTTGGGTATTCTGGACAACAAGTATTTTCGATGGTGCGGTCCAAGTTGCATGCTTCGTGCTGCTTCGAGAAACACATCATCCAACCATATTGGCGAACAAGGTCAAGGCACTCAAAAAAGCCACTGGAAACCAAGACCTGCATACCAAATGGCAAGGACCTGATCATACCCTGAAAAAGTCGTTGATGAAGAGCTGCGTCCGGCCTTTCATCATGTTGACGACTCAGCCCGCACTGCAAGCTATGGCACTGTTCAGAGGTTACCAATATGGTCTGATGTATCTCGTCTTTGCGACCTTTCCTATGGTCTTCGAGGATGCGTACGATCAAGATGTCGGACGAGCCTCGCTCAACTACCTCTCGCTCGGTGTCGGCTTTATCATCGGTCTTCAGATATCTGGGTTGATGCAGGATAAGATCTATACTTGGTGCAAAGAGCACGAAGTAGATCCGTCTTCTTTGCGGAACACATGGCAATCGTGGAAGCTCTATCGCAAAGGCAATTCTAAGCAGGACAAGGGCAGTCTGCTCCCACTTGCGAACCCTTGCGCGAGACCGCATAGTATACCCAGGAAACCAGTGCCCGCACGAGTGCCTACAATGAGACGGCGCGGAACAGCAAGATCAATGATCGATCCGACGAAGGGGCTGCCAGAGTATCGTCTACCGCTCGTGCTCCCATTCTCAATGCTTATCCCCATGGGCATCTTCATCTATGGGTGGTCGGCGCACTACAAGGTTCACTGGATTGTACCAAATATCGGCACCTGCATCTTTTCCATAGGACTCATTGTGTGCTTCAACTGCGCTCAAGGCTACGTTGTCGACACCTATACAACGTATGCTGCTTCAGCAACGGGCGCTGCAGCTTTCGTTCGCACCATGTGTGGCTTCTCTTTCCCGCTCTTCGCGCCCACAATGTACGATCGACTGGGCGTTGGATGGGGCAATTCGCTGCTTGGCTTTGTGAGCATGACTCTTGGGCTCATAGCGCCTGTTCTGCTTTGGAGATATGGAGTGTGGTTGAGGAGTAAGAGCACATATTGCATCGGCTGAGAAGTGGATCTGGCGGCTCGACATAGGGCATTGCTGGTTTGTTTACTGCGCTTTAGCGATCTTGATATCCGTCATTGCATGCATTAATCTTCCAGAACATGAGAGATTACAATAATGGGATAGATTGTCAGATGTGTTCTGGCAGGAGAACAGGGACATCACGCTAAGGCCAAGAAATTCTAAAAATAGGAGGGCGCGTGTATGCGATGTTCACTCTTCACGTTGCTGCTCTGCACTATTATTCCAGCGTCTGTACGTGACTGTATATATGAAGTTTGTGAAGACTGCTTCGTTCGCTTGTCTGCAACGACTTCCGAGCAAGCGGTATATTCCAAAGACCTCGCCTAGCCTTTATCGACACCGCTTTGCCTGCTCTGCTTGGCGAAGCATTATTACCACATGTTACAATCTCCAAAGCCACGTGCTACTTAAGCACATCGTGCTAGTCTTCCCGATGACAGATCCTCCACATTCGGTATTGTGGCCGACTGCAAGGGCCGGAGAATTGCGACTCTTTTGGAGTGGGTCAGTGGCAAGCGCCAAGACCAATCCAGACTCTTGATATGTTCGCGCAAGTCGCGCGGCCGCGTGAGCAGCTTTGGAGCGCCGCGGAATCAGAGTTACATTCGCTGTCGTGGAGACAGTAGGATTGATTCGTCGTAGGTCGTAAATTCGTGTTCATTAAAAATTTTGCCTCATTCCGGTGCCACTTCGTGAACAGCGACAGTCGCTCGAGGCTCGGCTTTGAGTGCTGCGTCCAAGCTCTGCGTCGGTATTGGCATGACACCGCCTGTTTGTTCTGGCTGCAGTTGCTCCCAGCATTGCTGAAGCATGCTCTCCATCCACTGCTCCTCTTCGACCTTCAGCTTCATCTGTTTTCGAGCCATCTTTGAGCGCTTGATCTTGATACCTGGTGCCCCAATAGGACCCATGACTGGACTTGCGGGTAGAGAAGTCACTGGGCTAGCAGGATCAGGCGTACTCGCTTGTGAGATAAGAGCATCCAGCTCTAGACATTGGTGAATGAGTTCCTCGACTCCATCTCTCGTGGCGACAGCTTTGGGCTGCATAAGCTCGAAGAAGTCGTCTCCGAACAGTTCATCCTCCCCAATAGCCCTTTTCAAAGAGTCCAGGAAGAACATGAATGATGGTAAAGTAGGGCCCTCTATGGTGAAAGGGTAGTGTACGTCGCTGAGCAGGCAGGCTGCATATAATAACCGGATGGAAAATTCGCTGTCGAGGGAGTGATCGACGACGCAAGCGGGACAGCCTTGCGTGTAGCACCACTTTCTTTCCTTCTCTGATGACAGGAAACACTGAAGCCAGACAAATGCGCCGCGAGATTGTCCTGTGAACGCGTACTCAAGATCTTCGAGCTTTGTGGCATGTGTGGCAGCGGCAGCAACACCACAAGCTTTGTCGAATAGCTCCACGATAGGCACGAGGAGTGCGTGCAGAACATCGCGTGTGACGAGCCAGCGATCTATATCCTCGAGATGAGCGGGGGTGTGCTTGTCGCATAGTCTGCACCATATCGTCAGTTGCAGACATCATTGCATGCATGGATCAACCCACTCGTATTTGTAGTGCTGTGCAAGATGTGATCGCAATATGCTGAAGCCATCACTTTGAGATAGCAGCTCCACGTCGTTCGACTTCAGCAGGAAGGGAGACGCATTCGGCGTCGTGGTGAGGGTCATCTTGCGTGAAGGCTTGTTGTCGAGTCCTGTTTGTCCTGTCGTCGAGCTCGATATCTTGCTTCCTTTCCACAATGACATTGCAGATCAAGGTCTGATGTTATTGCCTACTTCGATAGCATATCGGTCCGTCTTCTAGGCAAAATAAGAAACAAAACATGTGATGATGTTGGAAAGTGTAATCGGCGCTTTTACGGAGCCAGCAAAGGCAGGCGAAGCCAAGGTAGCGTCTGACAGTGACCACCTGAACGACTAGAGACTTTGTATCTTCTGCAACCTGGCGGAGGACCCGGCGAGATATGAAGAGTAGGTCCCACTACCCGTGCGCCGCTAGGCGTAAGAAGCAATCGAAAGCACAACATGGTTTTGCCCCACGGCCGTTGGAGATGCAGGAACAGTATCTCAGTACTGGGATGGCGCGGCGGCGGCATGTGAACGTAAGGTCAGACAGATCAGCTGCTGGTTGGCACAGGACAGGTAACTCGGGGCGGCGGTGCTGCAAGACTGGAGACAGTTCGGAGAGGAGGATAGCCTTCCAGACTCCTCTTGTTTGGCTAACGCTAGAAACGCTTTAGAAAATTTAGAAGCCGCGCAATCCTGGCTGGTCCACTTCACTAGTTCAGTATCCCGAATGCAAGGGAAGAGTCTCTTTGGGAAAAGGACCGACCAGTTGGACTTCACAATGTATGTGTGAGCAAGGGCAAGAGAAAGAGACATTCCTCTGCTGTTGCTACTTTTCTTGCTTTTCATGCAATGCAGCATGTACAGTATCAACCAGGAAATTTTACCTCTGTGCTCGATCGGCACTTGTGTTTTGCAAGAGCCGCGGCGCGTCCGCCTTGGTGGTCCAGAGCTTCCGAGCCAACTCCTTGTCACATTTCGCCTGCTTTTTCTCTTCGACCGCACTTATCATCTGACTGATGCGAGCGCAGCTTGTCAGTAATCTCACGTGGACGCTTGTGTGACCACACCTGACACGTTCTGGCTTTCTACTTGACCAGTACCGCCTGTATATCCGCGATGCAAGCTTGGCCGGCTGCTGTACGACACCTCCTTCGGGACTTTGACAGACGCAACTCTGTCGGCTTCACGGCCCGATGAAAGAAGACCTCACGGATCCGGCGACTCATGGACGGTCAGACCATCAATAAAGGACATCCTAGCTTCTTCTCCATTCACGCGAAATGCTGTCAAGGAAAGCCTCGCCGGAAGACTTCTGCCTGGCCTCAATCTCGGATCACGAGGACAAGGAAGGAGTCTTTCGCGACAGCTCCGCGACACGGACGACTCCATCCGCTCGACAAGTGCAAACGCTTGCGTGTACGCACCCGACAACATGAGAGCACGCACATCAGGTCTGAGGAAGAGTGGGATATGCAGACCATGCCTCGGCGACTGAACCGAGAACTCTAATTACCACCCAGTTCCAGACCTCTGCGAGGGCATCTTCATCCTGAGCTCGCCAGCTCCATGACTGCTTGAGGCCATCCCACGTTTTGCGCACCATTCAGGATCTTCGAGGTATCACAGTCTATATAACGGGCTATGCCATTGGCTCCAAACAGTGCGTACGAATACAGATCTTCAGACCTGGCCAGCATTACAGGATTTCCGAGGAATCATGGGCATGCTCATGCCAGTTCCCTTATCTAATGGCAACTAGTCTTCGACTTGGCCGCGCTCTATGGAAATCGAACTGTGCAGACCATTCTCTCGCTGATCAGCGCATGCTCACGGATGATAACACTGCTCGCATAAGTGACGGGAACCACGGGCCCAATCTACTAGATCATGGAAACACGGGCACTCGAGCTATCTCGCACCCAGGACTAATCGAATGTCTCGACAAATTTGTCGTCTCAATGCTCAGATATCGATGTCTCGTGATTCCTCGTGGTCTGTCCTTGGTAGAAGCCCGGAGCCGAGCACCACAATCGCGATGCGGGCACACAATGAATGCGACACGTCTTTGGCCGCACAAGAATCTCCTCGTCGGCCTTTATTCCGCAGAAGGTCGTCTCACATCAGCCTGCCATTCCAGGTCTGGCACTGTCACGACTGGAACACCCGGCCACCGCGATAATTTAGAGTTCGGGGTTTACTCACACCGCTTGTAGCACGACATGAGAGCTACTGCAAGCACTGCCGTGAGCCCCGATGCACGCCAAATACATATGAAGTGGTTATCAAGGTGTATAGATCGACACGTTCTCGACGCTGATGGTGGTGATTGTAGCATACGCTGGCTGGCCACAACTTACAGGACTACTGTAACACGTCGTCTTTCGTGACAATGCACCGAGACAGCATTAATTAAGATGCACATAATGGTCTACATGTTGCTCGATCACTTTTGTTGTAGCACAAGTCACATTGCCGCTTCATGGAACATCTGACAGTCACATTGCAACAACGGCGTACAGCTTTTGGCCTGATTACGAGGAACTGACGGCAGTAGGGAGGCTGGATCTTAGCGACTTATAGAAGGTGGCTTCGCGTCGAATAGCAAGCTCTGCGCTTGATGCTCGAGACTGCGCCACTGTTTGCGACGTAACGACCACCGCCAGCACTGTGTCGTGGAGTCACGTCTCGCGGCGGGTTCAATGAAGAATGGACACCTGAAGTACGCAGCGGAGCAGCGATGGTCATGTTACCAACTTTCCATCATCATGCCAGATTCTGCAGATGGGGTTCAATGCAGAAGGAACCAGTTTCCGAACCTGGTTGCCGAGCTGGAGCAGGTCTGGCTATGTTCCTTCATCTCAAAGACTGAGTTCTGTAGGTTACAGCACATACTTCAACTTGGCCGGCACTGATAGCAGGACCTGCCTCTGCAGGCAATTCGAAGTCATGAGATTGACTGTCTCAGTCCAGGATATGTGAGAACAACGTCGGAAGCACGCCCGAAGGGAGGCAGGGAGTGCACTCAACGCTCAACAATAGACAAGCTTTGTATCAAACTCTGCAAGACATCACATGTCTTCGACGAGACAAGAAGACATGTACCGAGAAGAAAATACAAGCTGGTCTACGAGATCTTTGGGCTTGGCATTCTGGAAACTCCAGTCTGATCGGGACAAACGGAAACATTCAACACACGTCCAATGCTCGGTCAACGTCAATATCGATGTTGAGCCGAATATCAGAATGAGCGCTTCTGCCAGTCAGTGTCGTGCGTTTGAGAGGGTCGACTCTGTGCATCATAGCCAACCAAGGATTTGGTTTTGTGGTCCTTGCCATCATCTCGTCAACAGCTTTCCAAGCGCTTCAATCGTCGAGAGGACTCAGCAACATGTCGACGCCAAGAACAGAGCGAAGTGGGTCTTGTGTTAGCGTATACAATAGCACAGAAATTCTCTTCTGTCACATCACGTGAAAGTGGGTCCATAATGACCCAACCATGTGTCGGTATGTTCTCTCGACAAGCACATCACTGCTTCATAAGCTAACAACCCCAACGCTTTAGCTCACTTGGGAGAGCGCCAGACTGAAGAAATGTGTTTAAAACACATGCAAACTTCGGTCCCTGCACTGTGCGGTATCTGGAGGTACTGTGGTATGTAACTTCTGAGCTTCTTGTGAGTTTCAAGCGTCTGACTAGCAACAGTTCGATCCACAGAAGCGACATTCTTCTCTTTTTGCTCATTAGCATTGATTCTTTTGGTGTTGTGCTGGTGTGTATACCTTTTTGGCAATTTTGAAAAATGCCAAGACTCTGGGACCCACCCTAGATGAATGCTCAACAATCAAAGGATAGAGCCAACTTCAGTCATCTATATTCTGCGAGATGAATGCTTTGGAGCTACTGGAGATGATTCTTGATTTCTCGACTCAGATCGACATCGGGCTTGGTGCTTACAACATCACAGAAGCAATGTCTCATTGTCGCTCTTCGGACCGAAACAAGCCTGAGAAGTGAGGTCAATGAGAAGTGAGGTCAGTCACCTTCGTTCGGGACATCTTTCCGCCGCGTTCCACTCTCTCTTTTGTTCGATATCACATCAACATAACCTTCAGGAGATGGCCTGCCGTCTGTATGAACTGGCTCGACGCAGACCAGAGGGTGATGCCTTTCCGCAGTAATGGCAGTTCTGAGCACACTACGTCCGATCTGCAACCACGATCTCAACGACGAAGGACTGAGCGACCTAGTAGTACGCCTTCCAGCATCTATAGCTAGACTCAGAAACCACAAGTCTTGCGCTGCCTTCGAGCCACTGTGGAGTTATGGAGACGAAATGCTCCTTGAGAACGTTCTTAAGCGCTTGACACCTGCAGGAGTGCTTGGCTTTGACTGTCCTCGCTACGCATGAACAGTACGCGCATATAGAATTCGAGGATCGGTCCTACGCTTGTCACAAGTGCCCAGGGAGATTTGCGCGCTCCTCCTACCTGGAACGGCATCTGGAGAACAACTCGTGCGGCAAGATATCCTCCAAATACCACTTGGTAGGTGTCACCATGTGCCCATATTATGGCTGCGAGTATGATGGTAGTGGAACGAGCAGGCCGTCGAACAATCTCCAAAAGCATATCAAACTCCATCCGAAGTGCCGTAACTGTGGCATTGGCTTCCCACACCTTACCGGAGGATTTGGAAGTGCCAATGAGCGAATGAAGTCCGTTGTACCGGTTATAATCGAGTTGCATGAATCGATCTGCACAATGAAACGGACCAATGGCTACATTTCCGCCACATTCGACGATCTTCCGACCATAAGTGGACCACTCAAGGGCAAGACAGCGCCCAGAAGAAAGACCGCATTCGTTATACAGCCAGAAGAGATCAAGACCCAAGCAAGCCGGCGGGCTTCACTTCAACTCGCTCAACACCATCGATCTCACAAAACATTACTATAGCGAACCACAGAGCACGGTATGTTGCCGAAGGCGTAAGTAAGAGGCAGAGGCAGAGGCACGTAAAGACTGCGCACCTTTGAGTGAGTAGTCTGATTGCGTTAATGCCCTCACTTCTTAAACAGCTTTGCAGCACTGTTCGGTATCGATCAAGGTCGTCCGCAATGGAAACACGATTGTATTGGACGAGACTGTGGCCAATGCATCACAACCAGAATCTCCAATACAAAGCATTAAGCTCCGAACGCCTACTGTGTAGTGCAAAATGTCTTATATGGTGCAAAGCATCTCTAGCGTCTGGCCACAGCTGTGCTCGTGGCTACAGGGCTGGTGACGCCGGAGCATGCTCAGGGTCGAGGAATATCTTGAAGAGTACAAGCTGTAATATTCTGACGGTACATACAAGACAGTATTGTTGGTAGTGCGGGAAAATATCGCAGGACGATCTGCTCAGGCACCTGAACGGCGTCCGGCCACGGATAAGCTCCGCGCGATGTCGGCATGCAGCACTACATGACCGGTATACGCCTTTCTGTTTCCTATTTGAACATTTGACTTTCAGCTACAGCAAGAAACATTCCAGAATCAAGCACTCACAGCAACCAAGAAATCATGGGAAGCATTCAGGAGCCACCGGCAGTCTACGTGATAGATCCCTATCATTCAAGCGCTATTACCGAGTTGAAGCGGAACCAAGACATCAGACTAGTCCTTCCTAACGACTCAGCGAAGAGTGAATGGCCGAGAGACGCAACGGCAGTGCTAGTACGGAGCGAGACAAGAATCGATGCGGCAAGTCTAGAGAAAGCTGGCCCGCAGCTCAAGTATATCGTCAAACAAGGCGTTGGTGTGGACAACATCTCGCTTGATGATTGCAAGGCCAAGGGGATCAAGGTCTACAACACTCCCGGATTGAACAGCGAGGCTGTGGCGGAGCTCACATTGAGTCTCGCATTCTGTATTGCTCGAAGAGTCGCCGAGGTCGATCGCAAGATCCGAAACGGCGAGAAAGTGGTACGCAGCCTGACTTTAGGCAAGAGCTTGTTCAAGAAGACAATTGGAATCGTCGGTATGGGCAACATCGGAATTGAAGTCGCAAGGAAGTGGATTGGTTGCACAGGTGGTTTAGTGGTTGCGTTCGATCCATACGCCAAGGAAGGTGCCTGGTCAAATGACATTCCTGCAACCTCTTTCAAAAGAGTGTCGCAGCTGAATGAGCTGCTGGATTCATCAGATGTGATAACTTTGCATGTTCCGTTGACCTCGTCAACCCAGAACTTGATCTCGGCCTCCGCCTTCGAGAAGATGAGGCATGGAGCGATTCTTCTCAATTGCGCCAGAGGTGGCATTGTCGATGAATCGGCATTGCTGGGTGCTTTGAACTCGGGCAAGCTGTTTGGCGCAGGCTTGGATGCGATGCTTCATGAGCCGCCAACATCGAAGGTGTATGGGGAGACACTGCTTTCGCATCCGCGGGTGGTGATGACGCCACATATTGGAGCGTCGACCGAGGAGAATCAGGAAAATAGCGGTCTATACGCAGTCGATATTGCTCTGGGGTTGCTGAATGGAGGCTCGTCAGATCTGCCGAAGGCTCTCAATTGATGGATTTCGTGTATGTTGGTAGTGTAGAAGCCAGAGTACATTGCACCGGTTACTCGGATATTGCGATATCGGAGACCAGGAACCGGCATCCCGACCACTAGATTAAAGCCAATTACAACGCCCTGAGTGACGCGTTCTCAGCCTCGACATCTACATTATATTAGTTACATGGCTCGTTGGGGCATGCTGTTGCTATGTGTCCAGCGATACAGTCGTCATGCCGAGGGCACAGAACGACACGTCGAGTCGAAAGACCTCACGGCCCGGCAAGCCTTACCGGTTGACATGCAGCGTAAGAAATGAAAAACAATGCTTTCCTGCAACCCATGCTGACTGTACGCTATGCTGCAGGCATGTAGAAAGAAGAAGCAGAAATGCGATGGCGAACAGCCGCAGTGCAGGATCTGTCAGGCTTACGGAGAGCCTTGTCACTATGATAAGACTCCGCCCATGACTCAAGTGCTCGCAATGGTCAGTATAGCAACGTTTGCAAGGCATGACTCCGCCGAGTGGCTGCAGCTGCGGTCACCGTCTCAGAGACCGTAGGCTGGTCTCAGCCCTGGCTTTTCGAGCGGAGCCTATAACCTCTCCGTTTTGGGGCACACGCTGACCCTCGTATCCTTCGCTTTCAGGCCAGCAGAATTGAAGAACTTGAGCGAATGCTGTCCAATGCAAAGCACAGTGGCTCACCTACGGTGAGTGAATGAGACATAACTCCGAGCGGACTGGTAAAGCTGAGCCAGCAGCGTCAGAGATGGCAGTACTATCTCAGCGCCGTGTCTCGGAGTGCCAATTGTGTGAACCATTGCTGACCCCTATACCCATTGCTTGCAGGTGGCACAGGAGCTTGCAGAGAACGGTGTATCAAACCAGACCGAATACACAGAAGCTGGATCTCAGGAACCGCAGTCCTTGTCATCCGCCTTCGCCAATGGCAACTCTGCTCAAGAGCACAGTCCGTATTATTCAACGACTTCAGCTGTGCAGGAACCGATCGTTCTAAAGGAGTCTACCTCGCGCGAAAGTGGCACACCCGCCTTGGCAGCTTCTTCACTCACTCAGGACCAGCTACATTTCTGGGAGGATGCTGCAACACAGACAGCTGCGACGCTACTTCAGATGCCGCACGAGAAGGTTTCGCATCTTTTACGATTCCACTGGACATGGATCCACCCTGTCTTCATGTTCATAAACAAAGCGGCATTCCTTCGTGATGCCTCTACCGGAGGACCACACGCCTCGCCGCTGTTGGTCAATGTGGTGTGTTTGCACTCAACCAGGTTCACCGACCGTAACCTGAGCGAAGACCTACTGGCTAGATCACGGTTGCTGCTAGGACAAGTTCTGCATCAGGAACCCAGTGTTCCAACTGTACAGGCTCTCCTCCAACTTTCTGCAAGAGAGATTGGGAACGGTTCGCTGAGTCTGGCCTGGATCTACTCCGGAATAGCCTTCCGGATGGCTGTAGATATGGGGATCTTTGCTCGACAAAAGTCATCCAAGGCTGGCCTGGAACAAGTGGTCAAAGAGCAGCTTGCGTGGTCTTGCTACCTGTGGGACAAGGCTGTGTCTCTGTATCTCGGCCGAACACCCACCTTACCGGTTGCACCAAACTTTGAGCCTCCTACTGGCGACGATCTAGCCGAGAATGGCCTATGGACGCCTTTTCCGTCAAAAGCTGCCCAGGCTGCCGACCTGGAACCAATGCGATCGTACACATCATCCTGCTTCGCGAATTTCTGTAGTCTGGCCATCATAATCACTGAGATACTGTTGTCTCTGTACGCCAAAAACACAGCCACAGATGTCAGCACATTCGTACAGCAGATGACTATCAAGCTGGAGACGTGGCGTGCCAAATCACCAGCACATATCGTGACCGAGGCTTCTGCAGAACAGTGCCCTCCGCCACATATACTCACTCAAAACCTGCTGTTCCATGCCACAACGATTCTATTACATAGACCCTTCAGTCAAATCGCTTCGAGTCGGTCAGCATGTCGAGGAGCGGCTGAGGCTGTTGAGCACCTACTTTTGCACTTCGAACGAGCATTCGGGTTCGAACACGTCACGTACCTCATCGCCTATTCAGCGTACACAGCGGCAACCGTAGCTGTACTAGATATGCATGACGGCATTCCAGGCTCTCAAGGACGAGTCAATACTTACTTGCGTGCCTTGTATGGCATTAGAGCAAGTTGTCCTGGCATACAATTCAGCATTGACATCATCGTCAAGTCGTTCGATCAGAAGCCATCAGCCGTCGGCACTCCTCGAGAGCCCACAGAGCCCAATGGTGGCATGCTGGAAGCAACGACATTACCTGCGTTCCCTATCTTCGACTACAGTGATTCTTCTGCGTACAGCTGGCCCAATCAGGGTGACTTCACCTCTCCTGCATTCGGTGACCTTGATCCCTTTGCAATAGAATGGTCCCGAATGCCACTCGAAACATTTGCGAATATTGGCAGCGGACCTCCAGAGACACAGATGCAGTTCTGAGGACGTAATTTCTTCCAAGTTCCGCGGGAGCTCATTGAGCCGCCCACCTCCACGTAAGGACATGAGAAGGCGCAAAACACAACTCTGTGGCCCGCCCGAAGCTGGGCTCGCACCCTCAGAGACAACATTCTAGGCTTATACACTGGCCTTGGAGCGGGACTCCAGCTTATAGAGCGCTTGCCAATCCTTCTGGCCGTCGCTGATAGGCACATCAAAGCAGCATCGATTCCTCCGGAGCATGGCCGTGGCCACTGAGAGTATGGAGCAGGAGGCGTTTGCAAGTCCCCGCATTCAGTGAGCTAATGCCCATGGGAGGCGTTTCACAATGGATCGCTCTGTCTTGCAATGAATGAGGACTGAAGCGCAATGACTGTCTACGGACGCAAGCTTGAAATCTGACAGGCTTGTAGCCATATATTCGTACACCGTAGTAATCTACAGTTATACCCCACAGGAATGCGGATGTCACCTTGGGATCGAACACCATTACAGATTATAGAAGACTCGGTATCTCCACATTTTCGAAAAGAGGCTGTGGAGTCCCCAGAGTGGCTGCGGACTGAGTGTGGAATAGCTCCAGCATGATCGTTCTCCTAGGACGAATTCCGCGGGGAGTCCTCCGCTTTCGTCCAGCGTGTCCTACAAAGTGTGCTATGGAGTTGTGGGACTGTCGATCAACATTAGAAGATAACGCTCGAAGACAACAACTCTATCCATCGCTTATTGAGCTCGCTCTGGTGCTTGCAATATGTCTGGTCTTGTAGATGACAAGATCATGGCCGAGGCCATCCCCGAGAAGGCCGTCGATGAACGAATCGAGAAGCTGAGCGAGTCAGGAGAGCCAACCAACAGGCTCGGCCAGGCTCAACAGATGAGCGATGAGGAGTTCCTGGATGCAGAGAAGAGACTGAAGCGAAAGTTGGACCTGCGGCTCATGGCCACTCTCCTCTTCATCTACATCTTGAACTATCTCGATAGGGTGCGAGCTGCCAACTCACGATCCGAAATGAGACTTCAAGGCTGACAGTTCGGACAGAACAACATTGCGGCGGCAAAGGTCGCAGGCATCGAGAAGAGCTTGCATATGACATCTACACAATTCTCATCAGCAGTGTCACTCTTGTTCGCCGGGTACATCCTGATGCAAGTTCCAAGCAACATGTTCCTTGCCAAGCTCAGGCCTTCGATCTACTTGCCTGCTTGTATGATTGTCTGGGGTGTAATCTCTACTTGCACTGGAGCCGTTCAAAGCTCTGGAGGCCTGTATGCTACCAGATTCTTCCTTGGAGTTGTGGAAGCAGTGAGTGATCGATTACAAGACGATCGAACATGACCATAGCTCACCTTCTTACAGGCATACTATCCAGGCTCGCTCTTCGTTCTCAGCTCGTGGTACAAGAGATCCGAACTTGGCCTGCGATGTGCTATCCTCTATTCTGGCTCTCAAATAGGCTCAGCGTTCTCCGGACTCATCGGCGCTGGCATCACAGAAGGCCTGAACGGAGCTCGTGGCCTGGCAGCGTGGAGATGGATCTTCATAATTGAAGGGTCCATTACCGTCGCTGTCGCTTTCGCCGCCTTCTTCATACTCCCAGACTATCCCAGCAACACCCGCTGGCTGTCCGACACGGAGCGAGCAGTTGCAGAATGGCGCATGATCCGCGACGCAGGTCAAGTCGACGAAGACTCTGGATCCTGGTCCGCTGGTTTCAAAGGTGCCTTCAAGGACTGGCGACTCTACATCTTTGCCATCATCTTCCACTGTATCCTGGTGACGACTTCTACGCAGAACTTCTTTCCGGCTGTCGTCAGCACGCTTGGCTTTGGTCGCATTCAGACTTTGCTGTTGACTGTGCCGCCATATGCTGTTGGTGCTGTCGTGTGTATATTCAACAACCTCTCTGCCGACAAGCACCAAAACTCGTCGTTCCATATCATATGGCCTTTGGCTGTGGCTATCACTGGCTTTATCATTGGCAGTGCTACACTCAACACGGGAGCACGATACTTCGCTATGATTCTCATGATCGCTGGAGGCCATGGAGCCAATGCCGTCACAGTAGCATGGTGCCAAAAGACTCTGATTCGTCCTCGAATGAAGAGAGCTGCTGCTGTGGCATTTGTCAACGCCTTCGGAAATATTGCACAAGTAAGTTGTTGCCGACCATAACATTGACGGTAGCCTCGCTAACTCTGCCAGGTCTGGGCAGCGTACATGTACCCAAACTCAGATGCTCCTCGATATGTCACGGCTATGAGTGTCAACTCTGGCTTCGCTCTCGTGGGAATATGGCTCACTCTTTTCATGAGGTGGGTCCTCCTAAGAGAGAACAGGCGGCTAGCGGCCGGCGCAGAAGTGTCTGCAGCCATGAAGGGCGAGGTCGAAAAGAACATTGAAGGTATTTCCGAGGAAGAGCGCATCAAGATGAGGAAGGGTTTCAGGTACATTGCTTGAGAACTTCGAGACGAGGTTCTCAATCAGAAATGACCGTCATGAATGTAGATATTCTCATGGATTTTGGGGAAAAGCTTGATACACTTACTATGATTGAGGCCTTCCGGAAAGCCACGCTCTCATTTGCTCTCATCCACGATCAGAGTCTCGGACAATGCTTGCTCCTGGCGACAGTGAGGGGACAGAACTGTCATCTCCGATAGAAGTGGCTCAGCTGTGACTCTCTCTGTAGGAGCGCTAACTTGCAAGAACGTACTCATCGTTCTGTGCCTGAAGTCAAAGCTGAAGGAATCCTTTAGGACCTCGATAAATGCCAAGTCGAATTCGATATGCAAAGCCTCCAAGCCTCTCAAGGTATTGAAACGACACGTTGTGAGCACGATGTCACTGATCGAAAGCATGTTTCCTCACTGGAGAACGGATCAAAGATACGCGGACGAGTTGGCCTTCATCCATGAAGATTTCAAAGCTCGCCAAGCTATGTTGAGAATCATTGACCAGCATCCCGGTTCTCGTATCTCATTAAGCGAATGCCGACATCCGTATCAACACCGGAATGCAGGGTTCACAGGGTTTATCGCCACTATAGAGTGCCGGTGATCTCTCTTTCGCCTCTCCTGAGTCATGAGCGTTGCGATTCTGCTTACAATTGTAGTTGTTCAGAGTCGTGAAAGCCCACCACATCGAGAAGTGGTGACTTTTCTGAAACATGATTCGCCGTGTCCAAAGGGCTCCACACCAGGCGGCTCAACCAGCTCATGCATAAACCTATTCTTAATTCGTCATCATCTATCATAGTGATTTATGCCCACGAGAAATGCGAGATTCGAAGGCTTGTATTCTCTTGATGGTGGGGCATGTGGATGCGAACTGGAAGTTGACATGCGGTCAGCACCAAGAAATGGCGCAGGCCCAGGCTCGCAGTGGGCTTTGAACGCCGCGGAAGGCACGCACTTCACGCGAGGTGACGGCTGTCGAGGCTGGCTTCATCACAGTGGGAGCAGTCGCAGGCCATCTCAGCACTTGCAGATGGCTGCACGTTCACAGCAGTCTTCAGCAGCTCGTGTGAAGAAGGCGGTGACAGGGAGATGCAATCACCATCAAGGGTGATCTGTTGGTCTTCGGAGGCAAGGCGCGCATACCCGCAGTTGTGTCGCGAAAAGGAGATAAGAGCCCAAGTCGCGCTGTCGCCAAGCTTTCACAATCCGCTCGAGAAGGAGCAAAGAGATACGTCGTACATTCGTGAAGGGCTCGTACAGTGTGATTGATGCCGCCTGATGTGTAAATGGATGCAGTTGACAAGAGATAGTTAGAACTATGCCAAGATTGAACACCGACACCAACACCATCTGCAGGTCACCGCATACCCATGGAGATTCCGGCTGACTTTAGGTTTTAATAATCACCAAAGTCCGGACCTTATTCTGCTAGCACACGCCCACGCCATGCAATGACGTTGAATTTCTTCTCGCATTACAAAGCTACTCAACGCGACAAGAGCTCCCTAATGCCGACTACCCAGACTTTTGCAGTCCTGTTCACTGTTTCATTGGCCACGGCAGAGCTGCCACTGCATCGCACGGGAAGTAGAAACACTGACTTCAAAGGCTCAAACGCCTCGTTCAAGCTTCCTCTAATCGTCTGATTCCTTTTTACACCCTCGCTGTACGCGACTTGACGCGCTTTGCGCTGGCTCATCAGTCGCATTGTAACTAACCCCTAGGTCTTCTACACCTACGCCTGTCAAATTGGGCAACGACAACGAGCTCCTACAGGGTAGCTCTCAGGCAAGATGTGGGGATCAAGTGTCGACGAGCGCCGGCTTGCCAGATCGGATTCGAATGCGCCGGCGAACCAATGGTAAGTCTACGCAAGACATGCCTCTATAGCAGATTCGTGCACATTGCCCGACTCTCGGAATCTACCCTAGACGGTATGACAACAAGTTGAGAATCATGCATTCTAACTTTTGCCAGGCACACAGTCGGCGATGGCCAGCCAGATGCAGACCGAATGCATCCACCTCTGCACCCAACAGAGGAGGTCGAAGAAAGCTCTCAATCTCGCGGCAACTCAGGAACATGGGGAGAGACTGATGTTGGAGGCTTCAATCCAGATCAAGCCAGACTCGATTATGAGAACCTTAGAAAGGACCTCACTACTCTGGAGCGGACACGATCTAAAGATACCCAGCATTCTCTTCGACCGACAACGACTCGCACCAGCCAACGAAGTCGGAGAATGAACAGACCTGACACACGACGTACAGAAACAGCATCTACTGTGTCGGATGGAGGAGCCGCAAGCGAGAGACGAGTGTCTACTCAAGTCACCGAACCAGAGGACCTTGAAGCAGGTCCCGACGAAGAAGATGAAGAAGAAGAGTTCGAGCTCGAGCAATTCATGCGAGATGGCAAGTTCGAGAGGCGCACCGATGGCAAGCCTTTGAAGAAAGTCGGCGTCATCTTCAAAGATTTGAACGTCAAGGGCATTGGCTCGACGACGTCCTTCGTCAAGACTTTACCAGACGCCATCCTTGGCACTTTTGGCCCAGACCTCTGGGGTGTCATATGTCGATTCATCCCTGCACTCAGGAGACGGTCTGGCGAGACACGGACACTGCTCAATAACTTCACTGGGTGTGTACGTGATGGAGAAATGCTTCTAGTCCTTGGTCGCCCTGGAGCTGGATGCAGTACATTCCTCAAAGTCGTCTCCAACAATCGCGATTCTTTCGCGGAGGTCACGGGAGAAGTCTCGTACGGTGGCATCTCCGCAGACAAGCAAAAGAAGATGTATCGTGGCGAGGTGAACTACAATCAAGAGGACGATGTCCATTTTGCTTCATTAAACGTGTGGCAAACCTTCACTTTCGCCTTGATGAACAAGACGAAGAAGAAGGCTAGGGAGGAGATCCCGATCATCGCCAATGCACTGCTCAAGATGTTCGGAATTTCTCACACGAAGTACACCCTGGTTGGAGATGAATACACTCGCGGTGTTTCCGGTGGTGAACGCAAGCGCGTCTCCATCGCTGAAACGTTGGCCAGTAAAAGTACTGTCATCGCTTGGGACAACTCTACCCGTGGCCTTGATGCCTCGACAGCTTTGGACTATGCCCGATCACTTCGTATCATGACGGACGTCAGCAATCGCACGACCCTGGTCACACTTTATCAAGCCGGTGAAGGCATATACGAGACCATGGACAAAGTGCTTGTGATTGATCAAGGTCGACAGATCTACATGGGACCAGCGAATGAGGCCAAGCAATATTTCATTGACCTTGGCTTCCAATGCCCGGAGAGACAAACAACGGCCGACTTCTTGACTGCCGTCACAGATCCGGTCGAACGTCGCTTCCGACCTGGCTTCGAGGACAAGGCACCCAAGAGTTCTGCTGATCTGGAGCGCGCATTCAAGGAGTCGGATGCCTACAAGAAGGTCCTCGAAGACGTGTCTGAGTATGAAAAGTATCTGGAAGAGTCAAACTACGAGGATGCACAACGCTTCGAGAATGCTGTGCAGGAAGGCAAATCCAAGCGTGTGCCAAAGAAGTCGCCATATACGGTCTCCTTTCCAAGACAGGTTTTGGCCTGTACGAAGCGCGAATTCTGGCTTCTCTTCGGAGACACAACGACGCTCTGGACCAAGGTCTTCATCATTATCTCAAACGGACTTATCGTTGGTTCTCTCTTCTATGGACAGCCATCGAACACCGAGGGTGCATTCTCTCGCGGCGGTGCCCTCTTCTTCTCTATCCTTTTCCTTGGTTGGCTCCAGCTGACCGAGCTGATGAAGGCAGTCAGTGGCAGAGCTGTGGTTGCTCGACACAAAGACTACGCCTTTTACCGCCCCAGTGCTGTCGGCATTGCTCGCGTGGTAGCGGACTTCCCAGTCATTCTGGCCCAGGTCTTCCTGTTCGGAATCATCATGTACTTCATGACGAATCTTACAGTCACAGCCGGCAGGTTCTTCATCTATCTGTTATTCGTCTATCTCACCACCATCCTCCTTACGGCACTCTACCGCATGTTCGCCTCGCTTTCACCGGAGATCGATACAGCCGTTCGCTTCTCTGGTATTGGCCTGAACTTGCTGATCATCTACACTGGCTACGTGATTCCAAAGACGCAGCTCCTGTCTAAATACATCTGGTTTGGCTGGATTTACTGGATCAACCCTATCGCTTACTCCTTCGAAGGAGTCCTTACCAACGAGTTTAGTGGACGCACTATGCAATGCGCGCCTGAGCAACTCGTTCCACAAGGACCTGGAATTGATCCGGCTTACCAAGGATGTGCCATCGCAGGTGCACAGGTTGACGCCACCTCAGTGTCCGGTGCAGCTTATTTGCAGACTCAGTACAACTACTCGAGAAGTAATCTCTGGCGCAACTTCGGCGTTGTCATCGCCTTCACCGTGCTCTACATCCTCGTTACTGCTTTGGCAACTGAGCTCTTCGATTTCTCGGCAGGCGGCGGTGGAGCGATCGTGTTCAAGAAGACAAAGCGTGCCAAGCAGGTTGTCAAAGAAGCGTCGCCCGCTGATGAAGAGAAAGCAGGAATCGCCGAGGACTCAGGCAGTTCCACCAAGAAAGAGACAGGTATGGGAGATTCCGGAGACGAGGAGAAGGAGAACGAGGCCCTAGACAAGCTCTCAAAGAGCGACAGCATTTTCACTTGGCGAGATGTCGAATACACTGTCCCATATTTGGGCGGCGAGCGCAAGCTTCTGAACCATGTTGACGGGTACGCAAAGCCTGGAGTCATGGTGGCTTTGATGGGAGCGTCTGGTGCGGGAAAGACCACACTTCTCAATACATTGGCACAGCGTCAGACCATGGGTGTCGTCAAAGGTGAGATGTTCGTTGATGGTCGCCCGCTTGGTCCTGAGTTCCAGCGCAACACCGGATTCTGCCTCCAGGGTGATCTCCACGACGGGACTGCGACCATCCGCGAGGCGCTTGAGTTCTCCGCCATCCTTCGACAAGACGCAAGCACCCCTCGCAAAGAGAAGCTGGAATACGTCGACCGCATTGTTGACCTGCTCGAGCTTAATGACCTGCAAGACGCAGTAATCATGAGCTTGGGAGTTGAACAACGCAAGAGACTAACAATCGGCGTCGAGCTCGCTGCCAAACCATCTCTGCTGTTGTTCTTGGATGAGCCAACGTCGGGTCTTGATTCGCAGAGCGCATACTCTATTGTGCGCTTCCTCAAGAAACTCGCTCATGCCGGCCAGGCGATCGTCTGCACAATTCATCAACCTTCCAGCGTGCTCATCCAGCAGTTCGATATGATTCTGGCCTTGAACCCTGGCGGTAACACATTCTACTTCGGACCTGTCGGAGAAAATGGCAAGGATGTCATCCAATACTTCAGTGAGCGCGGTGTTGATTGCCCACCTGAGAAGAACGTCGCGGAGTTCATTCTGGAGACTGCAGCTAAGCCTCATAAGAATGCCGAAGGCAAGCGCATCAACTGGAACGAAGAGTGGCGGAACTCTCAACAAGCCAAAGATGTGGTCCAGGAGATTGAAGGCTTGAAATTGACGCGAAGCAAGACACAGCCAGAGGCAAAGCGCAAGGAGCAGGATACAGAATTTGCCGCCTCCGTATGGCTTCAATGCACTGAGCTACTCAAGAGGACCTTCAAGCAATACTGGCGCGATCCGAGCTACATCTACGGCAAGCTCTTCGTCTCAGTCGTCATCGGAATCTTCAACGGCTTCACCTTCTGGCAACTAGGCTACACTATCCAGGACATGCAAAATCGCATGTTCACAAGTTTCATCATCCTAACGATACCTCCGACTGTCGTCAACGCCGTCGTACCAAAGTTCTTCACCAACATGGCGCTCTGGCAAGCTCGCGAGTATCCGTCTCGTATCTACGGATGGCAGGCTTTCTGCTTTGCGCAGACTGTCGCTGAGATCCCGCCAGCAATCATTGGTGCAGTCGTGTATTGGGTGCTCTGGTATTGGCCGACTGGACTGCCGACGGAGAGCTCCGTCTCAGGTTACGTCTTCCTGATGACCATGCTTTTCTTCTTGTTCCAGGCAAGTTGGGGCCAATGGATTTGTGCCTTCGCACCGTCCTTCACGGTCATCTCCAACGTCCTGCCTTTCTTCTTCGTCATGTTCTCTCTCTTCAACGGTGTCGTTCGACCATATTCCATGCTTCCGGTATTCTGGAGATACTGGATGTATTACGTCAATCCATCGACTTACTGGATCGGAGGAGTACTTGCAGCGACACTCAACAACGTTCCAGTCCAATGCGCAGAGAGCGAGACTGCTCACTTCAACGCACCTCCAGGCCAAACCTGCCAGAGCTACGCTGGTGATTTTGCCACGAGCAGTGGAGGCTACCTGCTGAACCCTGATGCCAACACAAACTGCATGATGTGCCCTTACAGCGTCGGAAACCAGTACTTGGCAACATTGAATATCCAGGCATCGGAGAAGTGGCGAGACTTTGGAATCTTCCTCGTCTTCGTCTTCACGAACTGGTTCCTGTAAGTATCACAAGGAAGCTGAAACTAATTTTGCAACGGCTAACATTTCTACAGGGTATTCTTCTTCATCTGGAGTGTGCGTGTCAAAGGCTGGAGTTTTGGCATGGGCACCCTCTTCGGAGGTCTTGGCAAGGCTGTGGGATTCGTAAAGAAGCCACTTTCTCAATTGGTCAGCAAGCGACGACAGTGAGCTGTCTCAGCACAGAAATGGCGTGGCATCAAAAAGCATCGGAAGCTCGGGCATAGAACGCTAAAGGAAAGTAGAGCTATATCAATATGATAATATTAATTCAGCGCTTGTGTCTAAGGCACAAAAGTCAACGACATGGTCCTTGATCATCATGGTCAAGCATTGCATGAACCGCAGACTTGACGCGAACCGAGTTAGCTTGCGTGGAGCAAGCTGAATTAGTGTTGGCAGTTCTGTTACACCGCATCAGCCTTCCGACGGGTGACAGCCGTTCACGCTGGGATCATGTACCCGCATGCCGAGGGTGCCACACAGGCGGGTGACGGTGAATGTTCGAATCAGGCCTCAACTGGATCAATGTAGGCTGCTGCAGCAAGCGCATGAGTTGAGGTCACTCTGGAACAGTCTACGACAGTCGACTTGGGCCGCTCCTTCCTGCAGTAAAGCGATGCCCTGCAAGCCAAGAGAAAGCTCTAAGCCGAGTGGACCGAGCTCTTCGAAACGGAGTGACGCGAGCGGAAATGAGGTCAAACAAAACACTCAGCTCGCTCACACAATGTTACATCGATCGTGTCATCGAGTCCTTGAAGCAATCGCGAGGAGTTCAAGCAATCATCGCGGAACTGCTATCGCGGCCATTGTCATGGAGACGTTGATTGAGCTTCCAGCACAAGTCGATATCGCCCTTTTCAGAGCTTTGAGGCTCGATCCACCAGTCTGTCAGTATCCGAGAGATGCAGAGGATGTCCCTGACGCTGCCGCGTGCAATGCCACCTGGTTTGCACCCGACCGTGCTGCAGCTCGACGGACCAATCCGCAATAGAATGGTCGTGGACCATGTTGCAATGATACCCACATTGCTCCGAAGCTGGCAGGCAACCATACAGCATGTACGCGTGCGGCCACTACGTTGCGTTACATCGCTCTCGTCTCCGAACGCAAGTCGAAGGCCCGAGTAGTCGGTAGACTCACTTCTTCAACAAGGCTTGCACAACCTGACTCGTGATGGATCCACCACAGATCCCAGGTTTAAGACAATGGTGTCCATCATTGCTATTCTCAGACTCATGGCAGAGGCAACTCCGCAGCCTTCCATAGCCGTATCGATACGCTTTGACCTCTTCCGTCGAAGGATATATGACTGTGGCTCGAGCACACTCATCACCCCTCGTGACGACAATCGTTTGCTCCATCTCTACACCAAACATATCTCCCATCGCACTGGAAGAGGCTGGAAGGCGCCATCCTCCAACCATTGTGGTGTCAAAGCAGATGTCGATTTCGACGAGGCTCCTCACGGCATCGGCACAATCTAGTTGCCCAGCCATCTGCACAAACGCAGCTTGCATGATCTTCGCATAGCGCATGGTGGACAAGCACGTCTGAGACCTCTGCTTTGTCCCACACCGCAAACTCATCTTTCATCTCTGAATGGCCTGGATCTGCACAAATAAGCCCATTGCAAGGCTCCCTTGCTTTCTTCCCGTGACTACAAGCTGGCTATTATAGTCCATGCACTCATCTCTTACCATCGAGCATCAACGAGTTCTTTGACTGAGACACTTAGCGGGTCTTCGGCACGATCTCTTTGGCTGGGGAAGTCGATGCTAGTGTGCTCAAGGATCTTGTCCTTGGGAGTGAAGCTGGCTCACTTGTTTCTGCACTATAAGGCGGCATTCGACCATCCTCGTCCTTGGGATTGATCCTCACCGCTACTATCATCGCCGTTCGTTCGTCACATCTTGCCAGTTATCTTCCAGCCACCCACCGCCAGTTACACGATGCCGTCTTCTTTCCCTCACATGCCTTCACCCTCACCTGATCCTCAGCACCGCCCTCGCAACGTAACACAAGATTACAGACCTCATCCCTCGGCTGCCACCATGCTGAAGATAAACGCATTACTCAATCCGACCTCGGACAACAGCAGATGGCACTCTCATCACGGCGGTGCGACTCCACCGACGCCGGCATACACCACTCATGGCTCATCACCTGCTCCGTCGTCGCGTCCAATCACACCAGCGACACCCTCGGCTTCGAAGAAACCCAAGATGACCAAGGACGGAGCACTTTTCCTTCGAGGGTCGCCCAAAGGCCCAGTCAACTATCCTCCATATGAGTGCACCGAGGAGAGCGTGTGCTTGAACTACCAGCAGCGTCAAGAGTTAGCCGAGCAGCATAGAGCATTCAAGATCTGGCCAGATGGAAGTCCCGAGGAGAAGATCGCAAACTATGTGAGGCACATACCTTACTCAAGTGAGAAGAAGGACTTTCTCAACAAGACTGGACGGGATGCGTTCGATGGTAAGCTCATTCCCGCCACCTCGTCATCTGTCGTTGACTAACGTGATCGTTTAGTGTTCACGTACACCTTCACCTTGCCCAGCGAACCCAACAAGGACTACCCAGTCATGTGGGACTACCAAGTCGGCCTTGTGCGCATCACGCCTTTCTTCAAGGCGTGCAAGTACTCCAAGGTGAGCAGGAACGTTTGCACAAGAAGCAGCAGAGGACTGACACATGCGGCAGACCACACCGGCGAAAGCTCTTACAACAAATCCTGGCTTGAAGGAACTTTCCCACTCGATCACAGGTGGCGCCCTTGCTGCCCAGGGATACTGGATGCCATACGCCTGTGCTCGTGCGGTGTGCCTCACCTTTTGCTACAACATTCGCTGGGCGCTTACACCCATCTTCGGGCAGTCCTTCATCAAGGAGTGTTTGCGACCGGATCATCCAAACTTCGCTCGCTTCAAGATCGACCCAGAGGTAGTCCGATGTGCTGCCTTGGAAGCAGAAGGCTGGAAGCCTGAAAATGCTAGCCGCAGCGATTTGCCACCAGGATCTTGCGGTGTCAGAGATATTCCGAGGAGTCAACCAGAAGCTCCACCAGGCTACCAGGCTCGGCCACGCAGTGATCACCTAAATTTCAGGTCAGGCTCGCCCTTCGACACCGGCTCCGAAAGCCCACGCTACGGCAACTACACGTATGCGTCGTCACCGATGAGATCTCCAGCCTTGTCACCCAAGTCTAGTCCAAACGAGCAGCCGAACTGGACGAGCATCAACCGCACACAGCACAGCAGCACGCCATCGGCAGTCCAGGCTCCGTCCGTCACAGCTTTGGCCAACTCACTGCTGACAGAGCCAAGATACTCGCCAGCCATGTCATGGCGCGCCGCAGAGTCTGTGGTGCAGAGACCTCACTATCCTGAAGCCAACCACACTGCCCAGGAAGGTGGTCGAGCTTCCAAGCGCCGCCGCAGCACTGTTCCACCGCCAGCACCTCCAAGAGATGCAATTCCATCACGCTCTCCGTCCACCAGCGAGAGTGATGAAGGCGACATCAATGTGTCGTCTAGACCGAGGAAGAGCACACGCAGAAGCCACGGCAAGCCAGAGCCTGCTACGTCCGTTCCGAAGAGGCTTAAGACTGACAACCCCGCTGCGACCAAGTACAATGCCGCCGATGCTCGTGCAGCACAATGGCTGCTGAATCTCAGTATGCGCGACCAGCAGCTGGCGTCAGGCTCGAATGTGATTACTGGTCACAAGCGTAAGGCCGACCAAGCATAAGTGAGAGAAGAAGTCGAGCAGAAGAGTTCCATGAGAGAAGGTCTATGATCCAGGCAGGGCAGAAAGCTCGGTCTTGTACAGTAGCAAGATTGTCGACGGGTTTTCCTTATAGATTAGATACGTTTTGGCAGTCGGGTTCCAACCAGTCTCATCTTGGCTTCCTGTCGTACCCATCACCATATTATCGCCGTCGCCGTTGTCATGACTCTCCATCGCACGTGCTACATGGTGCTCTCAGGCAGCATCATCGTGTTTCAGGCGCTCGAGATCCTTCGCAAAATTCTTGCAGAGAGCTCATGTCGGACGCGTAGAACGCGATGCATCGAGCGAGGTAGCTAGATCTGTCTCTCAGTCACTTCGATAAGTCCGTCGGTTCCTGTCATCAGTCAGTATCAATTCTTCACCAAAAGATCTCGAGCGAAACGCACCACATCCTCTCTACACACTCTCGCCCTCTCAAATTCTCTCCTAACAATATCAACCCTCTGCTGACTCCTCGGCCTAAAGACAACAGGCATATCTCTCCCAGCACTGCCCGCAAAATCTCCTCTCCACTCCTCTCCATTCAGCGGAATGTTCGTCGTCCCGTCCTTGACACGAATCTCAAAAGCCCAAAGAAGCCTCATGATGACAACCGCAAGACTTCGTTCAGCAACATTGTAGCCTGGACAAACTCTCCTCCCTGCACCGAAAGCGAAGTGATCTCGTTTCGTCACGTCTGCGGAGTTTAGGCTCTGCATTGCAGAGGTCTCGTCACCGACGTAGCGATCAGGATTAAATCTCTCGGGGTCAGGATGACGGGCGGGATCGTGGTTGATGCTCCAGATATTAAGGATCAAACGTGAGCCGGATGGAATGCGATAGCCGTTGTATTCGATCTCTTTGGTCGTGACGTGTTCGGGGCTTTGGGCAACGGGAGGTCGCCAGCGCCAAGTTTCTTTGACCAAGCATCTGATGTAGGGAATGCGTTCGTAATCAGAATATTCAGGGATTCTGTCCCCGCCAATGGCTTCGTCGATTATCTTGTGCGCTTTTGCTTGGACGTCAGGAAAGGTTATCATGGCTTCGATGAAGCTCCAAGTTGAGTTGGCTGAGGTGTCTGCTGAGGCTTGTAAGAGCCCTAGGCAGAAGTATGCTCCTTCTTCTTTCGATGGATGGCCTAGGTTATCATCGTCCAAGACCATCTTGTGCATTAAGGATGCTTCTTGAGGTTTGTTTTGGTTCCTCACGCGCTCCATGCGTTCGACGCACCATTCAAGATCTCGTCGAAAACGTGCCCTGCCTGAGCGCTCCCAGGGTTTGAGACACATTGGAAGGTGTCTCAAGAATTTGAGCATGTCAACAACATGCGCGCCAGGAAGTGTACCAAAGATCTGTGCGACTTGCGTTTCGTGCACGTAGTCAATCGTAGGGTCAGTGAAGTTTGGCACGTCGAGGCCGTAAAATTGTAGAGCGAAATTGCTGAATTGGTAGCGCCACACGCTTTTCCAAAGAGCAGGACCTGGAACAGGCGCATGAAGTGTAAGCTGGTGCCTCAGATCACGCAGTAATGGCAAGCTGCTGGTGAACCTACCTGAAGCCTGCGTAGCAAGGTCATTTGCAATCTCATAGATGTACTTCAGCGTCTCGTAGTGCACGTAAGGCAGACCTTCGTCGGCTTTCGGCACGCTACCAACATTGCTCTGGATGATCTTTCGCTGATTCTTGAACTTCGGATCCGATCCATCGAGATGAAGCAGATTTCGATTGTCCGAGATGTAGCTGCGACTTACCAGTATAGGAGGTCGGTTGTGCGATACTGAAGCGTGTTTGTCGAAAATAGCCTTGACAGCAACGTCGGAGCTGATGACAAACTGCTCGACGGGACCTATGCGGAGTCGGTACAGCTCGCCGTACTCCTGCGCGTACTTGTGGTAAAGGAGATGGTTCCCTCGAGAGCGGAGAGCTTCCAGGAACTCGAAAAGGTGCCCAATCAGTGGCCATCCCCTTGGGCCTGGCGGGAGAGGCAACTGGTTTCTCTGCTGATTATGCTGAAACATGAGTCGAGCGAGGGTCATTATTGCGAAGATGAATGACAAGCCGAGCAAGGCTTGGGTCCTGGCTGTCTGATCGGCGACCAAGGCCAAGACTGTTGCTTGAATCATGCTGCGTTCTTTAGTTAAGCTCCTTTGGAAGAGCCTTGTGTGGCAGATTGAGGTGCGGGCAGGCTGCTGTCACTTGTTCTCGATGCTGAAAGGAAACCAAGTCTACGCCCAGGGTATGATTTATACCCTTTTTCACCTTGGCAGCAGTGTCTGAGTCCTCGGATAACGGATGTCTGTATACCACGAAACACTAGCGCTGCCATGCGTCACGTCGAAGTTGAGCGACGCCATTGGACATCCCGAGTGGTGTGTTGATGTCCAACGGCATAGACTACTGACTGCACATTGCGCTTCCTGATGTAATCCCTCCAATGCAATGATTATCATTAGCTGTGCCATTGCGGTCGGTCAAGGATATGAACCGCAACTGCAGCACGGTCTTGCAACCATCAGACAGGTTGAATGGCTCCGGCTCTTTCAAGCGAGGTAAGGTCAAGAACAAGAAGAGGCTATTCGGTGGCCTTCGCTTCCGCTGCCGAAAAGCAGACATTCCCGGGCGGATATCAACCGGAAAAGTCGGCAAGGGAGAACACAAGACGAAGCGCTGGCATACCGAGAGTAGTCGTGGTCGCCATGGCAAGAGTGTAATTTTCAGTTCCATCTCGTCCTTCGTTTGAATAGTATGGAGGCCTCACTGCTACATCACAGCTTGGCTTCATAATCGCCACGTCTCAGACGGCTGCTCCATTGCCCGATTGAATGCGCAAGTTGAAGCCTTCAGGTCCTCACGGTGGCCACGATCAGCCTCGATGCCGCAAAGAGAAGTTTTGGCTGATGTTGAGGCAACTGTGGGATTTTGCTTAAATTCTCCTTCAGAGCTTGAGATTGTTGAAGCCCAATGGCGACAGATCAAGCCAGAACGGCAGGTGCAAACTGACTACATGTTATCAGTATATCATGCTAGACTGCTCTGTCTAGGGGTAGTCATTGTTCTGATAACCTGAGAGGTGTGGTCGGCCTCATGGATTGGACACGGGTTGGCGATCGGCTCGCATACAGTCTCGTATCGGCTTCTTGTCGCCACGATTATATTCTCGCCGTCGCTGTTGTCGTGGCTCTCTATCGTACAGGCTGCATCGTGTGTTCAGGCAGCATCGCCGTGTTTCAGGCGCTCAGTGTCCGAGAGGTGTGGTCGGCCTTGGAGAGGCGAACCGCGGACGCGGTGTGGCTTATGAAGGAGGACGTGACAAGATTAGACACGCCAAGCGCCAGGGGTATCATGCCGCCAAGACCTAATCCGCCAGGATTCAGCTTCTTCACATCAACTCTGAGCTGTCTTTCACCTGCAATGAAGACACGAACATCCAAGTCGGAAGACGGCCGACATAGCGTGCTGAGGTCGTCCTGAAAAATGTGAGGAAATACGCAATCAGCCACAGTGCCACATTCCAAATGCCGTCATTCCGAATGCAGTGACAGACTCGGATACTTCGGGATCAAGAACGAGTCTGACGCCCGCGGAGCCAAGCCAAGAAATCTTGCTTCATCTCTCAGCATTCGCTGCGGCCAGGATGTGGTGCGCAGTTGTGGAACCCGAATGTCTGCGCTGGCGCCGAAGGACCGGACTTCTTTGTTCGATTTGCTGACTTGATTCCTTCCTTCAAACATCACATCTCCAACAGACAGCCCTTGGAAGGAGAGTCAGACGTTTGAACGGGCAATAATACCTTCGACAAGCTTCAGCATGGCACATGATCATGAGATGGAGGAGAAAATACCCTTCGCAGAAGAAGACTTCAGCAACGCAAAATCCGAATTACTATCAGATCGATCCAGCTCGGAAACAAGCTCTTCAGCAACATCAGAACCCATACTACGACAGTCGACGGACATCGAATCACAATCCCCTCAAAAAACCGAAGCCGCAGAAAACCACGTCTCGACTCGAGCAAAACTCCTCTTCCTGGCAGCCTACTTCTTTCTCAACCTCTTCCTAACATTATCAAACAAATCCGTACTCGGAACCGCGCGATTTCCCTGGCTTTTAACAGCAGTCCACTGCTCGGCGACTTCGATAGGATGTTTCGCAATGCTTGGAATGGGAGCTCTGACGTTGACGCCTCTTGGCTTACGAGAAAACCTGACGCTCTTTGCGTTCTCGTTTTTGTTCACGGTCAATATTGCGATCTCGAATGTCAGTTTGGCGATGGTTTCGGTACCGTTTCATCAGATCATGAGGAGTACTTGTCCTGTTGTGACAATTTTGATTTATAAGTTTTGTTTCGGGAGGGAGTATTCCAGGACAACGTATTTGACTATGATTCCGTTGGTTCTTGGCGTTGCGCTGTAAGTCCAAAATTCAGAATGCCCAATTCCGATGATGTTACGCTGACTGGTTTCTTCTAGATGAACTGTTGGAGACTACTACGCCACCCCGGTCGGCTTCTTCATGACCCTTCTCGGAGTTGTGCTCGCATCTGTCAAAACAGTAGCAACAAACCGCCTCATGACCGGCAGCCTCAAACTCTCCGCTCTGGAAGTCCTCCTCCGCATGTCACCACTCGCAGCAATCCAATGCGTGATCTACGCCTACTTCTCTGGCGAAGCCGATCAATTCCGAGCCGCTTACACCTCAGACCAGTTCTCCAGCAGCTTCGGCGCAGCACTGCTCCTAAACGCAGTTACGGCATTCCTCCTGAACGTCGTAGGATTCCAAGCGAACAAAATGGCAGGAGCTCTTACGATTACTGTGTGCGGAAACGTCAAGCAGGCTTTGACGATTCTGTTCGGAATTGTTTTGTTCCATGTGGAAGTTGGACTTCTGAATGCTGTGGGAATGTTGATCACTATTGCTGGAGCGGTATGGTATAGCAAGGTGGAGTTGGATAGTAAGCGAGCGAGCAAATGATGGACGGCCTAACTGCATGAATGATTGATTCGGTTCGATGCGATGATACCCATGAAGCGAATGTCATAGACAGCCTAGCATAATGTTAAATTGTACAGACCTACACTTCTCACGGCTCATCTTACCCTGACCACCTGACGATATTGCATGCTCGTTCGGCTCCTCAAAAAGCGGATCTCCTCAGTCTTAAGCTACCACACCATGTCGTGCAACCAACGCTTTTCAAGACGGACCTGAACATTCCTTAGCTTCATGCATGCCGAACCCAATGAATTCTCCGACCAGACACTTGACAAGGACGGATGACCGCAGGGAAATTTCTTAGCTTGACGCAAAGTAAGTCCAATCATTCTTCATCTCTGCAACAGTCAGTATTTGAGCATTGCTGCTTTGCGAATATCTAAAAAGGCTGACCTCTCAACAAATGAGAGCGCCTGCTGACTCTGTTGCATTTTTGCCAGCTATGTGATCGAGATCAGTATTCTCGAAGTATCTACAACAAAGAATCTGCCTGCGATAGGCAATTTTATGGTCGCGCACCATGCGTTCGACCTGCGGGCTTTCGTCCGCCATGGCCTGGCCCTATCCGTATTGCCTCTGCTTTTGGTATACACTGAACGTGATTTCCACCTTCCCTCATGACTCCTTTTCGCTATGCATTTATGCCAATGAAAGAGCTAAGCACTCTTGTTCGCTCTGGTATTCTCCAATGGATCGGGCTCTTCTGCCTTTTTGGTTCCTTCTTCAGGCTCTGACTTCGCCGGCTTGTCGGCATCACTTGCGTTCGATGCACTCTTCTCTGCCCCAGACTCCTTGGCTAGCTTCTTCTTCTGCTTGCCTTTTGAGCGCTTCTCTGAGACGTATTTGATGCTTCTGACAAGACCGGAAGTGAACACACCCTTGACCGTTTGCATCGTCGCAGGCCATTGCACTGTCGATCGAATACATTTGGCCATGACTTCAGGTAAGTCTTTCTGTTCTGCAATTCTCCTTTCGAAGTCTCCACCTTCACGACGCTTGAAGCCAGTTGGATCCTCATCCTCGGTCTGCTTCAAAATATCGTCGAAAGCGCTTCCAGGAATGCCGAATTTGCTTTTGTATTGGTAGTAGAGCTTCTTGCGGAACTCCTTGGGTAACCGTCTCACCATGTTACCACGCTTCGTAGCATCAAGATCTTGCTGCATCGACAGACCATCTTCGCCGCCAAGGACATCTGTAGTCGTTGTCAGCGTACCGGTGTGTCGAATGGCATCTTCCTTCTCCCATCCGTATTGCTTCGGTGTGCGAGAGTCGGTGAAAGCGATGTTTGGCAGATTCTCGATCAACGGGACGTAGAGTTGCCGGAAGCCAGGAAGCTGAGCCCCAACGATATTGGAGACTTTGTTTGGCGCCTCGGAGGCGATCAAAGAATGCATTCGGGGATCGCCCAAGTACGACAGGCCCGCAATGCGCTCATATAACTGGCGTTCGTTGAAGTGCTCTGGAAGCATCAAAAGTGCGGTCCGGAGAGCTGATATGAGGTTGACTTGGTTGGCGAGACGTATTCTCGGATCGTCTCGGAGGATCTTGACGGGCTTCTGAAGTCGGCCAGCAAGGTACAGCGTGTCCCATTCACTCAGATCCCTCGCCAGAGTGTCCAGATTTACGACGCCATACTTGATCATTATGCCGTTGACTGTGATGTAGGGATTGTAGTACATGCCGGCTCCCCATTTATCTTGCATCCAAGAGACTACTGCCGAGCTATTGGGCATATATCGCAAGCCAGAGTAGTGCTTTGGATGCTGCATCAAATTCAAGCTGTGCCAGTGTTGAGTATGACTGACTCCAAAGATGAAGTCAATGATCTTTGCTCCACCTTTCTGCCAATCCTCGACGGCTTTTGGTGGATTTGGATGTGGGCTCAAAGATTCAGAGCCTGTGCTTGATCCTGAGGACTTCTGTCCAAAGACACCAGAACCGTATGCGAAAGCGTATCGGATGGGTGCCTTGAACTGCCACAATACCTGTCTTAATGATTCCTTGAAATCCTCATTGATCTTGATATGCTGGTTGTAGCCGAAGAAACGATGCGGCAGGTCTGAGAATTTATTGATGTTGTAGTCGGCATTTTCCTCCCAACCAGGAGGCAGACTCTGCATGGGACTGTCCTTGGCTGTGCTTTCGGTGCCGGTCTGCGCACTCCATCCTGCCTTCTCCTCTTTTGACTCAGTGCTATTCTCCTCCCGTTTTGAGCTCCCTGACGAAGAGGCAGAACTGGAGTTTTTGATCGATGAAGCTGACGATTGCGAAGAAGTCGAAGGCGGTGGTTGACTTTGCGATTGTGAGTTGTCCTGCAGTTGCTGCTCACGGAGCTTATGTGCTGCGCCAAAATGTCGGGACTGGTGATTTGAAGATTTGAGAGAAGAAGGCCGTGAGTTCCATGCTGCGTGGCCGATGAAGAAAGTATTCGCGCCGAGGAAGGAGTGAAACGCCGGCGATGACTATAAACACGTCAACATATATTCAATCGCTGCAGCATAGCTACAGACATACAGCCAGCTTATTGTGTAGAGCCATGTGGGAGTGATTCGCAAGGAGTTTCCAAAAGCGTTGGGTTAGCAGTGTTGATCGGCAGAGTAGTCCATGTTTATATTGTGTATGGTTTTGGTCAATTCATTGTTGCTCAATTGGTTAGAAGTGTGAGAGAAGAACTTGGACAGTCAGCTGTGCGTGGTTTGTTGAGAGGAATCTGGACTTAACTCGCTGCGCCTGAGACTGGAAACTGAGCTTGCGACTCCGACTCGCCCTCGCAGCTTCCGCCGGACACAGCCCTGGACGGACCCCGAAACGCCGCCAAGACAAGCGAGAAGGAGAAGCATGAAGTCAGCTTGCCGGGTTCCTGGCGGGAGCTAGCCATATTCGACCTCCGAATAAACATTGACGGAAAGCGCGACAACAGAGCGCAGCGCGAACAGCTCGACAACGGCACATTTTGGATGCGCGGACAGCAATACTAACAATACAGCGACACGATGAGCTCGCCGGGGAAAGAAATGAATTCTTTTGTCGCACGGCTGGCGACCTTCGAGCAGCCACACCAGCTCGCCAAGCGACGCGCATCGAGCAACTCGAGTAAGCGGAAAGGTGGGAACACTGTGGAATGGCCTCATGAACAGCCATCTAAGGAAGCAGTATGTCGGAAATCAGTCCGAAAGTGTGTATGTGTACTAATATCGTCTTCAGCTCGCACGCGCCGGTTTCTTCTATCGCCCAGCACACGACTCGAACGATAATGTCCAATGCTTCCTCTGTGCTGTTAAGCTCGATGGCTGGGAAGAGTTCGACGACCCGATCTCAGAACACCTGGCACATGCGAAAAGCTGCGCGTGGGCAACTGCCGTGAGCGTGACCCGAGATGACGAGACTGAGAAGCCGCCGGAGGATCGCGATCCACTATCTGAAGAGCTCTACGAAGCGCGAAAGGCGACATTCAAAGTGGGAGACGGCTGGCCGCACGAGAATAAGAAAGGTTGGAAGTGTAAGATCACGAAACTTGTCGAGGCAGGCTGGTGTTGGGATCCGAGCGTGGAGGGCGACGAGCCGGATGGAGTTACTTGCTTCTACTGCGCCTTGAGTCTCGATGGCTGGGAGCCAAAGGATGACCCTTTCGTGGAGCACAAGAGGAGAGAGCCGGACTGCAGATACTTCCAGCTGCTCGAGCAATATCACGGAGCTGCAGAACCGCCAAAGAAGGGCAAAGGACGCGGCAAGGCTAGAGGTAGTACCGCTAGCAAAGCCAGCCGAATGAGCAATCAGAGCGCGGCGACCACGACCAGCGATGCGCCGAGTCAGGTCGAAAGCTTGGGAGACATTCCCATGGACAGCAGTGTGGCTCGCATTGATGATAGCATCGTCACTGCGGGAACTACGAGCTCGACTGCAACAGCAACCAAGGGCAAGAAGAAGGGCGGTAGGACTAAGGCTGCTGCAAAGGTCACGAAGGGAAAGAAGAAGACTTCAGAAGAGGATGATGTCGAGATGCTGGAGCAGTACCCTGCGGCAGTACTGTCGAGTCAACTTCTGGCAGAGGATGAGCCTGCGCCTGCCGTCCCAGCCAAGTCCACTAGAAGAGGTGGGCGTGGGTCGAAGCAGCAGCAAGTCGATTCGTCTGTCGTCGAAATTAGTGCCATCGATACAGCGCCTCCGAAGAAGGCCACTCGCGGGCGAAAGGCCAAAGCACAGCCGGAACCAGAACCAGAATCCGAAATGGAGCCAGAATTTGCACCTGTGCCGCAAACGCCAGACGCAGATGCCATCGAGCAGAAACGACTCAGCGAGGTATCAGCACAATTACAGGACGAGCTCGAGCACTCGGTCGATAATTTTGACGGAGAGCTAGATCAGTCGACACCCTTGGCAGATTCACCAAAGCGAGGAGTGAAGCGGACATCTGACGGGTTGAGGAAACAGCAAGAATCGAGCGTGGTTGAGATAACGTCTCCGCAACCACAGCCGAAGCCGGCTGCAAAAGGCAAGCGAGGCAGAAAGCCCAAGCAGACTTCGAGCGCATCCACCGACATCGAGCAGGAGCTCGTGGCAGAAGTGGACTTTGCTTTCGCTCCGGAACGTCGCATCGAGCTTGAGCTGCCAGAGTCTCAGGGAGCTGAAGCAGACGACGAGAAATCACAACCTGCTAAGGCCAAGCCTGGCCCTAAGAAGGGCAAAGGCAAAGCCAAGGGTAAGAAGAACTCATCAGCGAGATCTTCTAAGGCCACAACATCAGACCCAGAGGCAGCACCAGCTGTAGAAGAGCCCGAGGATCTCGCTAGGGACGAGATGGAGATCGAGCAAGAACTCGCACGAATAGCCTCAGAACAGCAGTCTTCCGAGGAAACACAACCCATCCAAGTCGAGCAGGACCTTGTGGACGAGTACGAGACATCTCCGTCGCAAGGACGAGTCAGCAAAGACAGCGCGGAATTGCAGCAGCTTCAACAGGAGGTTGACACGGAAGAGCCAGCTGCACAAGAAAAAGCGTCAACTCCGCCTCGCACATCGCAAATGCCGGGAAGTTTCACACCTAGTCCTGGTGGGAGCGACAAGGAGAACCAGCCTTCGTCTGTCATGCAGCCTCAAACCGCGCAAAAGCTACCTGCTGTCATTCTCAGTCAGACCAAGACAACCAGAATCCCGCTCGCAGCCTCGACTCCCAACCGCTCACCTGCCAAATCTATGCTTTCACCATCGAAGCAGATGGGAGGTCTCAAATCAGCAGCACCTTGGACGGCAGTCGACCTTGACTCTGTCCTCCTGCCCAGCCCCCAGCCTTCACCCGGTCGTGTGGGAGAGCAGCTTGTCGCTGCGGCAGGTGCATTGACCAGCCCCGAGAAGAAGATGAGCGTGGAAGAGTGGGTACGACATCGCGCCGCACAAGGCGAAGAAGAGCTAAGGCGAAAGTGTGAGAGAATGGTGGAAGCTTTTGAAAAGCAAGGCATGAGAGGCATTCAAAGCTTGGAAGGCATAGAAGTTGTGGGATGAAGCATCAAGTGATTGTAACGACTTTCGTAAGCCTTCGGCGTTTGCAACATCATGATGAGTAGGATATGTTCTGGTAGGGTCTTGTACATTTTGCATGAATGGATGAAAACAGAAGTTGTTTGAATTGGAACACCTCGTGTTCATTTCCTGAGAACGTCTTTTGAAGACGGAAATCGCCTGCTTTGCGGGAACAATTGCCTGCTTAGCGAGAACACCTTTTTCTGCGCTTCTCGCACACAGGATATCATGTAAGTCTAGTGTAATGCTCGCTCAGCCTGCTGTGTAACATTTGTATCTCCAGCCCCAAATCTTGGCTCGCATGGGGGCATTCCTTCCTAAGGCTGAACCCGCCCTCATGCAGCACAAAACCCTCCGGTCTGCTCAGTGAGCGAGTGTAATTGCGAGTCGTGTCTACAATAATCAAACTCGTACGAAGCATAGAAGGAGTGAGAGACTGATAGGCGTGGTGGGCGTGGCTGCTGGCCGGGCTTGAGTCCGAAAAAGCGACATGCCCGTTCACAATCAACGTCATAGGCCGAGAATTTTCCGTTTTGATAGTCCCTTTGAAAAAGTTCTTGCCAACGAAGACGTCAATCTATCGCCAGGCTACTGTTATTTCCGTCTGCTTCCGCGATGTACGCGTTGAGAGCTCGAGACCGGGAGCAGCTCGAAGCAGTAGTTTGTGGCGTATTTGCGCGTCCAGGACAGCCTATCGTTGGGAAAGCTGCTGCTCGGTCGTAACGCACTTTACTTGCACTGATTAGTTAGCATGTGTTTCCATCTGGTGCGCTCCCCAACTTGACACGATGCTCATGCATTGGTCTGGGGTCTGTGCCTGCGTAACGTCACTGTGGGTTGCGACCGGAGCATTTGCATTTCTAAGATGGAGAGCTCTGCTCTATATAGAACCAAAAAGCTCTGGTAGCCCTTGCCTGTTTACCTTCAATTTACAGTTACCTCACAACAGAACTTCTATTTTCCTTCTTCATCAACAATAATCAGCACAATGGTTTCATTCACCGTTTTCAAGGGCCAGAAAGATGGCAAGGTTGTCAAGTCTGAGACCAAGAAAGGCGAGCTCACTGGCGACCAAGTCCTCCTCAAAGTGACTGCCAGTGGACTTTGCGGAACCGACCTCCACTACCGAACGACAGATATGGCCCTCGGACACGAGGGTGTTGGAGTTGTGCAAGAGACGGGCCCTGGTGTCACATATTTGAAGAAGGGCGACCGAGTCGGATGGGGATATGAGCATGACAGCTGTGGACACTGCCAAGAATGCTTGCGAGGCAATGAGACATACTGCAAGGAGCGTGCCATGTACGGAATGGCAGACTTTGACCAAGGCTCTTTTGCCAGTCATGCCGTATGGCGAGAGGCTTTCCTGTTCAAGATCCCTGATAACATGAGCGACGAGGTTGCTGCTCCACTCATGTGTGGTGGTGCCACCGTCTTCAACGCTCTCCACGCATACAATGTTCAGCCAACCGAGACCGTCGGTGTGATGGGTGTTGGTGGTCTTGGTCATCTTGCCATTCAATTTGCTGCCAAGATGGGCTGCAACGTTGTCGTTCTTTCCGGCTCAGACCGCAAGAAGGATGAAGCACTCAAACTTGGTGCCTCGGAGTTCATTGCCACCAAAGATGTCAAAGAGATCAAGCCATCAAGACCACTTAACCGATTGCTCGTCACGACCTCCGCACAGCCAGACTGGAACAAGCTCATGGGTGCTTTCGCTCCAGGTGCCACCATCCACCCACTTTCGGTCGACGAGGGCAACTTCGAGATTCCATATATGTCGCTCTTGCTGGACGGCCTGACTGTCCAAGGCTCGGTTGTTGCTTCGCGCTACATTCACAACCGCATGCTTGAGTTCGCCGCGCTGTGAGTAGACCCAGATATGCCGAAAGTTATACAAATGCTGACTGAACTATTCCCAGGCACAAGATCCAACCGATCATCGAGCGCTTTCCCATGAACGAGAAGTTCATCAACGAGGCCATGGACAAGCTCAATGAGGGCAACATTCGCTACCGAGGTGTCTTCGTTGCTGAGCAATGAGTTACGACTGATGATATAGATGGATGATCTGGACTGTATTCGTGCATTTATGGCGTTTGCTTAGCGAGCATTGTCAGGCGTTGTGAACCAGGTCCGAATATGATAGCAGTGTAGCACAAATAATGACCATTTACGACGATTGATCGTATCGTTCCAGAAATCTTCTTGGCTGCTGCATGTGGACGCTGACCATATGCTTGTTGTGGAGCTATCAGTAGACCCACAGACGCGCTCGGACGCTGTGCATGAGCACGAGCCAAGATCGACATCAGCCTCATGCCCATCAAGCAGGCTGGCTTGTTGACTGTCTGTTTCGAAGTAGTACAGCTGTCGTATCACGGCTCACTCCAGCAGTGAAGCAGGATACTCGAATGTTCGCTTCATCTTGCCTTGGAAGACCTCGCCCCCTTTTGGATCTTGTAGGCCGGACGGATTTGGCATCTCAGGTGGGTTCGTCTCAATCTGGATCGTCACCTGTTCGTTCGTGAGCCTGACTTCACAAACACATATGGAACCACGCTGGGCTGTGCTATACCGCTTCGTCCAAGCTAGTAAAGTCCACACCAAATCGTGGTGTGGTAGGCATCTCTTCACTCACCGGTCCGTCGTTGACGAGTCCTACGTCCATCATGGCCTGGAAAATGCCGTCTTTGACACGGTCTTCCCGATACAGCTTCCGAACCTGGCCAAAGAAGGTGTCGTAGAGCTCCTTGGCTTTTGCTGCTGGAGCAGATTTGTGGAAATCTGGTTTGTTGCCCTTCTTTGTCGTTGCGTACAGAGTGAATTGGGAGACTGCGACATTAGGTTAGAATAAGGTCGCCACCTCGATCGAAACGGTACACGATGTGCGTCCTACCACAAAGAACTTCGCCATCAATCTCTTGGACGTTCTTCTTCCATTTGCCACCCTCATCGTCGTCCCACAATTTGACTTTCAGGATCTTGGCGGCCATTGATTCAGCCTCCTTTGGGGTGTCATCTTTGCCGATACCAGCGAGAATCAGAATTCCCCTTCCAATCTCGGAAACTCGCTGTCCATCTACAGTCACGGAAGCTGACTTGACACGCTGGATTACGGCTTGAGACAGGAATTAGACATATGATAGACAGGAGAGCGATTTGGGCTGAGCTCACTCTTCATGATCAGCGGCTCTGCCCAATAGCCTGAACGCTGCGTCGGAGGCTGAACCGCTCTTGCTGGCCACCGACTCAGCAGTACGCGTTTGCACAAAGCCTATGCAGTCCGATTCGAGATCCTGGTCCAGACGCCGTGCAGCAACAGCAGGTAAGGCCACAAATCGCGTGACCCGGTGAAACGCTGTGTTGCGTGACGGGTCGATCCGCAGCAGGAAATGTGAGGCGCTCAGCTGGATGTTTGTTGGCGGCGGCTGGGCACATGCAGCATTCTGGCTATCGTGCCATGGTTTTACCAGATGAATGTAAGATGGTGCTCTGCTGTGTGTGAACGTGACGCCTAGGTGACGCTGTCTGCGGTGCCGTGAATGAATGGACCAATTTAGTGCAATAGCTGGCGTGGAATTTTGACGACGTTTGCGACCAGAGACAGAGACGAGGACATGTGTCAAGGCGGCGAAAGTAGTGGAAGGTGCGCTTAAGCGAGCGTTAGCGCGACCGCTGCACCTCGCAAGCCGCCTTGCTGGACAACGAGCATCCTGAAGTAAACAGACAGGGAGAGCAAGGCTCACATCCGCAGGCCACACATCGCTATTTCATATGCATTTGCACCCGCCGCACACCATCGCACCACACATTCGCACAGCGGCGGCGATCTGGACATCGATTCCTCATCGGACGGCCTCCCGATTCAGCCTCGACGCAGCAGTACCTGCGATATCAGGCTAACCCAGCACGCACACGACCGCGCCGCACGCGCCCAACACCGACACAATGGCGGCGAGGAAACTCCAGCAGGAGATCGACAAGTAGGACTTTCCATCCAGGCGTGTCTGGACACTCATATCGCAGTACTAACATGGAGCAGAGAGTTCAAGAAGGTCGCGGAAGGAGTAGAGACCTTTCAGGGCATCTACGAGAAGCTCACTCAATCAACAAATCCTTCGCAGAAAGAAAAGCTCGAAGACTCGTTAAAGAAGGAAATCAAGAAGCTGCAGCGATCGCGAGACAAGATCAAGGGCTGGGCAAGTCAAAATGACATTAAGGACAAGAAGCCGCTTCTGGACCACAGAAAGCTCATTGAGACGGTATAGCTATCGTATGTTTAGTGCTGACCTGTGATGCTGACTTATACATGCAGCAAATGGAGAAATTCAAGGCTGTGGAGAAGGAGATGAAGACCAAGGCTTTCAGTAAAGAGGGTTTATCTGCCGCTGCGAAGCTGGATCCGAAGGAGAAAGAGAAGATGGAAGTCTGCCAATTCTTATCAGATATGGTGGATGAATTAGGGCGGCAAATAGAAGCACAAGAGGCAGAGGCTGAATCGTTACAAGCAACTGTCAAGAAGTCAAAGAAGGACAGTGGGAAAGCCGACCGAGTAGCAGAACTGGAGCGAACGGTTGAGCGACATAAGTGGCATACGGGGAAGCTGGAAGTTCTACTACGGTCACTAGAAAACGGGAGCGTAGACGTGGACCAGGTGAAGGAGATCGAAGATGGCATCAAGTACTATGTGGAGCAGAACCAGGAAGTGGACTTCATGGAGGACGACAGCATATACGATGACCTGAATCTGGAGGAAGACGAGGAGATGTACGGTCTCAACAACAACGATGACAAGGTGTCGAGTCAAGATGCCCAGAGCATACAAGACGAACCTCCGGACACGGATCCTGTACCGAGCAAGCCTGCGAAATCCAAATCCATGTCAGAATCATCAGGAAACGCAAGACGACCCAGTGTACAACTCAAGACTCCTTTACCTGCGCTTTCATCTCTACATGCGGGGACGAGCAATGTCAATGGCAAGCCAGCGGAAACTATGAAGCCTGCACCTCTGCCGACAATACCTACAGGGCAGCCGCTGAAATATGCATCCGCAGCTGCAGCCGCCGCTGCGAGCGATAAGAATGGAGTTGGTATCGCACCTTTACCACCGCCACCTGGAGCTTCGAAGAGCGCGAGCGAAACAGCATCGCCTGCGGCATCGACAGCACAGCCTGTAACGGCAGCTCCTGCACAGCCCGCGGAATCGCAGCCTTCAAAAGCGCCCGAAGCGCCGAAGCAGCCTACACCTGCACCGAAAGAAGAGCCCAAAGCACCGTCGCCAGAAGTTGCACCCGCGCCCACACAAGTGTCGAAGCCCGCATCCATGAAGCCATCGCCGCATATCATTTCCGCACATCCTGTGCTACCACCTGCGTCGAGCAAAGTACCTCAGCCCCCTAGTCCGGACTCTGGTATAGCAGGCATTGCGTTATCGAATGGTGCATCCGCAGAAGAAGATGACGAGGAAGAGTGCATATACCACTTGCCATCATCGCTGACAGACCTACTCGACTCGTTCGAGGAGACAAAGCAGCGAGGTAACTCGGAGCAGCCGTTTGACTTGAGCATGATCAACACATCGCGACTCACTTGTCCAGCACCCTCGGATGCCGAGAAGCCCAATCACTACAAGCCAAGCCAGCCGTATAGTGTGAATCAGCCAACATATCCGCAAGAGCCTTTGGGCATTTTCGACGATCCGAGGCTCTATAGTCGGATAGACACGGACAGTCTCTTCTACGCCTTCTACTACCGACAAGGAACGTATCAGCAATATCTTGCAGCGAAAGCACTCAAGAGCCAGTCGTGGCGGTTTCACAAGCAATACCAGACTTGGTTCCAGCGGCACGAGGAGCCCAAGAACATCACGGAAGAATTCGAGCAGGGCACGTATCGTTTCTTCGATTACGAGTCCACTTGGTGAGATAGTCCCATTCCTCTGATTTGATGAGCTGAAGCTAACACAAGATGCAGGATGAACCGTCGCAAAGCTGACTTCAAGTTCGCGTATAAGTTCCTCGAGGACGAGGTGCTCTAAGCCAACGCAGTCTCCACGTTTCTTCTGGTCATGGTCAGGTCTTGGTTGGTGTAACAGTAGCTACCAAGCTTCATGCTCTGCTCCTTCGAGCATAGGGAAAGCCAGTCACCCGCTTCGGAAGCCCTTCTCATGGGCGATGTGCTGATGAGTTCCATTTCCTTACTTCCCATCTCGTATCACAAAGTCTGCTGACCGGTAAGCTGTACTGACTACTTCTGTGCGACCCTTCCGTCGATCGTTGTCGGATTGATGTGAAGTGCACATATGCATGCGTGCTTGCCTTCTTCTGGGCTGTGCCACCACTATTTGACAGCACAATGCCAGCGATCCACGTCCCAAAGAGGCTGTGACTGCCTTGTCCTCGCACAAGGGTTCTATTGCCGCTAATCAAACCCCGGGCGGCCTCCCTTCTTACAGCATTAACCACGATGGTTGGCAATGCCGTTAAAACAATCGTCATCGCATCTCAATCATACTTGCGGCTGAATGTAAATTGGTAACGGCGTTGTTCGCTGCAAATTCTCAGGCCGCGTTGGCGCTCACAAAAACACTTCAAGATGCATCTCCTCACACAGAATCGTCGGGTTGTCGTTCTGGGCAGAACCTCCATCACATGTCTCGAGACTCCGCTCACGGAGAGCACACGGCACAGTTGCCATGTTAGCGCTGCGCCTCCAAAGTTGCGCCAAGCGGACAGGCGGCCTCTCCGTAAGCCTCGTCTGGAGCTACACCAGACTTCTCACTGCGCACTTCACATCTCCGCAACTCGGTCTTCAAACGAGGCAGAAGAAGGCAGAGCTTTGCCGGGAACGAAGTTGTCATGAGGTTCTGCCACCATCGAAGAGCTTGCGATGGAACCGCCTCGACGAGATCGCTCCCCCTATCGGTCCATGCAAGCATGCCTCAGGCCTACAACTCGGCTGTCAATGTCGTACAACTAGATGGTTCGCAATACAACTCAGCCTCCTCCAAATACCTTGCAATGACTCAGAAGCAATCGCGATACCGTGGACCAATACCTAGGGATTTCTGCAACGAGCGACGCAGAACCAATTGAATTTCTGCTCAGCCTACCTCAACCGCTCCAACATCTTTCCTCAGCCTTAACTTGTGCTTCTGAAACAGGTTTACAACGAACAAGATCGGGGCACGCTCATTCATCCCCGGCTTCCGATCCTTGCGAACACGTTCCTTAGGCCACAAGTTGCCTTCTTGTCATGAACGATCATGGTTCGGGAGATCATTCCGGGAGCTAAACGATCTTCTGAGCAGTTCCAGAGCCCACTACACTGCCGCGGTGGGTTGTCTCCGCCTCATCGTTTCACTTGCTCTCAGTGCTTGCTCTACAAGCTGTCCAATTGACTTCAGTCTTCTGAAGCCACGCTTCGCTAACAGACAACCTGAAGAAGATATTAGGAGGCGGCTCGCGGCTTGCCTTCTTCAAGCTATTGCGAGGCATCGCTCAGTTGTCTGTGCCTTCTCACAACCATCATGACCATCGTGGTGATTACTTTCTTTTCGTGAGGCTTGATACGGGTAGCCTTCGCTATGTGTGCTGCGGCCTCCGGTCAAGGAGCTCGTAGATAAATGTTCAGCATCGTGCTACTGTATCGACGATAAACGAGTAGAGCAGTCTTAACACTACTACTATCAATCCATCATCGAGACTGCGTTGTAATTTTCATTAATGATCACAGACTTGATCGTTGAGTGAACACGTCTGCTGAACTTGCTGTACCATCGGTTCAAAGCGATTGACCTGACCCAAACCACATCCGCGAGAGGATTACAACGCTCTTCGATCCAAGTAACCAGAGGTGCGACCGTGATCGAAAATGGCATCGCAATACTACCAACCCTACTCAACATCAGATCAACCATACTACCCAGAGACTCGATCGTCAAACTATGTCACAAGAACGCTCTACCCAACTACAACACCAGACACCTACTCATACTCATCAACGCCTCGCTCATCCTACTACGACAGATCACCCACAATCAGCACATCCTCGACTTACAGCACATCACCGACATCCCCAAGCCTCTCATATTACGAAAAATCATACCCATCTTCCGCCACCTCATCAGGCCAACCAATCTACTACTGCCTCTACCATGGCTGCGAACACGGCAGCGCACGAAAAGCCGATCTCGAACGTCACGTCCAAGTCACACATCTTCGAGAATCTTTGAGCTTGGTTGATTGTCAGATAGTTGGTTGCCATCGGAAGGGTAAATATGGATTTACTCGCAAGGATAAGATGGTTGATCATATGAGGGATGTGCATAAGGCTGATATTCCGAAGAGGAAGGCTTCGGGTGGGAACCAGGGTGGGATTATTGTGAGGAGGTGAGGATGATAGGCTGGAACGATGGGTTTTGATGCGCATGATGATTACAAGATTATTAGAATTATGAAATGTAGTATATACTAGTCGAATGCATGAATGTAATGAGTCTCGCTCTCTTGTGACAGCTGCTCGATCTCGAATTTCTGGAACTCCAGTCGTCTTCGTCGGTCGTAGTAGCTGGTTCGTCTTTGGCGCTCCGTTCGCAGCAAGCTGCCGATCGGCTCGCTCGACGTAATGATCGTGTCGTCGCGGCTCTGCCGTGATCGTTAGGTCGTCCCGCGTAATGTCAGATGTCCACCCAATGCTCCAGAGCGAAAACCAGCTGTGGGCTGCCCGCAGCTCTTACATTGTGCTCAAGATAATGTGCCGAAAGGTGGTTACGCATCACAGATGCGATTCGTGAGACCGTTGCGGAGTAGGTGGGAGTGCCAAACAGATACCGGCTGTTGGCTCCTAACATGGAAGGAGGTGGATGTAGAGATGGTGACGTGCTGGCGCATCACAAAGGTAAAGCCATGCTTTACGTGCCTCCATCATCGATCTCTGCCTGCCATCCTCTGGATCATTGCTAAGGACGGATCCTCTTGGATGTACTTTCCAGCATTGGTATCAGCTTGTCGCAGGACTGCTTCAACTCGTGCATCCGTGATGGAAGCTAGTTCCTGTATAACGTTCATGGTCAGCAAGGGTCGCCGAGGCCCCATCGAACTCTAAACATCTCCCTCCCTCCAGCTTGCAAGCGAAAGTGCAGAAAGCAACCATGCAATGCGACCAGACTTACTGTGCGCAATGTATTCCGAATCTGCTGAAGCGCTGGACCATGTCCAGGACTTGGTGGAGCTCCTTGGAGGATTGCGTTGCGATTGCTGGCCCATCGAAGTGCTGCCGCTGCTCGAAGATAGATCTTTTGTGCCATGAACCGTCGGACTGAGGCATCGAGGATGATTCTGGAAATCGTTAGTATACAAAACTGATTAGACGGAGTCGTGCATACCTCTTGAGTTGTGCCTTCGCCTGTTCCTCATCGCCATTGTTTGATCCCTCACTCTGGAAAGGACGAGCCAGTAATTGTTGTGCTGCTGATACGCATTGTCTTAAGACCACGAAGCCGTCTTCATTGTACTCTTCTGCTGATGGGTTCGCTCTGATGGAACTGATGCGCATTTGAGTGTTCTTGAAGTCTTGCATGATCTCGGCGACTCGCATTGCGCGAGCAGTGTTGACTAGACATCATTAGTAGGCGGCCTCAAAAGTCGTGCATAGAGGCTATCGCTTACGGCCGTCTGCCATCTGATATTATATATATGAGTACAAGTAGAAGAAGAAATGTCCGATTGAACGCCAACAATGGAAGGATTGGGTAGTGGCTGAAGTCTAGGAGTGGTTTATTGCCTGATGCAATTCGAAAAGCGAGAGGCGTGCGATGGCATTCTTTATGAAGAAAGTGCATACCATATCGAAGTACCCAGAAATACCATCTCTGTGTCGATGCTTGTGACCTCGTGGGATGTGGCTTGCTGCGCTACAGCATCGATGGGAAAGCTGCCGCCAACGAGGACCGGCCTTCCAGTCCAGAAACTGATAGAGGTACGGTCAAGGTCCCTGACCCTGCGCATAAGGCTCGTGCGTGCATAGTTGTGTACGTCTGCTAGTGAAGGTAAGGTAACGTCAACGGTGTGGTTCGCAGTGAGCTAAACAACAGCTTGACAAGCCATACTTGGGACCAGGCGCCATACGTCACGCCCTGTTGAGGTTAGGAGCTCGTGGCTGATAGGCACAAGGCACGGAGGACGGGTATGGAGTTCAGGCAGCCTCAGTAGAGCCATCACGAGGTGTTAGGTGCTGAGTAGGGCTGAGCTTCGCGGTAGAAGTGCAGTTGTGAACTAAGGTGCGGCTCTCTGGGCCGCGTGTCACTGGTCATTGGGTTCCCACGATCGTGCAGATATCTTACCATCGCTAAGACATGCTGTACAGCTCGTTATGGATGCGGTCAAGCTCGTTAGAGAGGAGCTGGAAGGAGCGCGGCATTGCTCGGTTCCTCTGGACTTCTGCATTAAGGCCAGGCGGGAGCGTGCCGAGTGGACTCAAGGTATCGTGGATTTTATTTCGGTCCAATGACCACGTGAGAATAGTTTGGTATAGTACAAGCCTCAAGTGCATTCGGTTCTGCATTACAGAACCTTCGTCAGATAGATCGAAGCTGGCAGATGCCTCGCAGCTGAATTCTCGCGTGGGGAGCTCGTGGTCGACGAATCAGACGCCGGTGCGGCTTGACGCTAGCTCACGGACATGCCGATCTTGCATCAGTTCATGTGCTCTGTGTCGTTCACAGCCATTTCGCATACGTCTTGACTCAAGCGTTGACGATATTTTTGCTATACCGTGATTGCCGTTCATGTCGAGAGATGTGCTGAATGCGCCGCGGTTGGAATTAGTCCTTCTCTGCAATGGCTTGCAGCCGCTCATCAATCTCGTCTTCCGTGAGAGGACGGAAGTTAGGGTCAGTGCCCTCCTTGCCGTCCTTTCGAGGAGCGCCAACAATGCCAATCTCCAATTCACCCTTCTTGAAGTCAACGCTGAGCACGGTGCTCAGAGTAGTGATGGCGAGCTCAACGACCTCATCCCAGCTGCCCTCTGCATGTTCCTTATTCTTCAGCTTCTTCTCGAGAAAGTTCAACGCCTCCTGCGCCTTTGGTCCAGATGCAGTGGCCTTGTATCCCACATAGTAGCCTGCTGGATCGCACTTGTACAGCTGAGGGCCGTACTCTGAGTCCACGGAGATAAGTGTGGTCGCGACACCCAACGGTCTCATGTAAGCCTTGTCCAGTTGTCAGTCTCCCTTCCGATACCACACTTCCCGATTCCACTTACCCGCTGTGTATAGACTTGCGAGATATTGGCAATGCGCTTGGCAAGAACATCGCACGGCATCTCATAACCAAATTTGTACCGGAACTCTGCAGCCTCGCCTCTCGCGCGATTCACCGAAGCTCTTGCATCTGCTATTGAGCCGGTCATGACGCAGCCTACTGATGAAGAGAGTTTGTGGACGTATGAAACTGAGGATGGGTCAATGAGCTTATCCTGCTCAGTCACTCCACGATCAGCAATCCATCCAATCCAAGCAAGTATGTTGTTCTTTCACGTACCGGCACCTTCTTCTGCGATATGACGACTGCGCAGTCTTTGCCTCTTACGCCGACGGATGTGATGTTCGCTGCGGTGATAGCCTTGAATGCATACTCTGAATAGCTCTCCAATTAGCGCCTGTTCCCATCATATGCTGTATTGGGACGATGTTCTGGTACACACCGACTTGGTAGAGACGTCCTTGGTCTGAGAAGATGGTGATGTGTCTGTCGAAGCCCGCGCTTCCTGTAGCGTTCAGCATTAGCAGCTGCGCCTCGTATAGTCTATGCCGTTGTCAGGAGAGTACTTGCCAGACATGGTGGCGGTGGTCTAGCTGAGTTGTTGACGTATTTGAATTCGTATTGCTTGTCGGCGATCGTAATGGGTGTTGGCAGAAGGTCGAAGGGTTGGGCGAGTCGATGGCGATGGGGAGTTGAATGATGGAGTGTTTCCAGCCAGCAGCGTGTTGCGTCGCGACTCTCTGGAGAAGCTGGAGCTTGGACCTTCTTTGGTGCCTTGCAGCCTTAGCGCCAGATTTGTTCCTACCAAAAAATCTACGATCATGCGGTTCCCTCACTTCAATCGAGAAGAGATCTCGAGATGTACTGAACAGGACCAATTGTGTATAGATCCCTTTCCTTTGCGATGGCAGCTACAGATTCAGCACCCAGAGTGCCGGCCTGGAAGCGAATTGGCTTGAAATTGAAATACGCAAAAGACGCTCCAGATCAAGAATCGCAAGATACAAGAACCACCAACTCAGACGATGCATTCAACGCGAGGCCGGAACCGGTGAAGAATCGAAACAAGAGGACCTTCTCACAAGAAGCACCTGAGACGCCTGCGAAACGACCAAAGCCAGCACACGATCGTCCAGATCCAAATGAAGCATTCCATAGAAATCGAGCACATGGTCGACAACACATCGATGCTCACGCAGATCCTTCAGAACGTTCCAGCTTTCCAGCACCTACTGGAGTTTTCAAAGCGCCAAATCAGACGCCGAGACGGATAGTGTTCGGTGACGACGAGTGAGTGGCGATTCTCTTTGCAAGACTAATAGTACAACATCATGGAATGTCGAGGATCAGGGGCGAAAATCTTTGCAGCGACTCACGCGGTCTTTCCGACCATGTCACATGCGCCATATGGTGCTAACATGTGCTTCTAGGTCATCCGAGACTGCTCAATCTCAACCAGCCCAACCAGCGTCTTTGCGCAAGGCGGTCTCCTTCACTCCAGACACAAAAGCACAAGACGGCTACTCAGCTTCCAACTTCTTCAAGGCATGGGCAGCTGACAAGACCGCCGCCGATGACAGCGCCTCACAACAGCCAGAAGCCCAGCCGACCTCGCCATCAGACCAGCCGAAGAAGGACAAGAAGAAGCAAAAGAAGCCGAAACAGTCGAAGTCGACTCAGATTGCAGCAAAGAACGCAAAGGCGCAAGAAGTCGCAGATACTGTTTCAAAGTCTGTTCCGGACTACCTCGAGTATCTGATCCAATACCAGCACGACAAAGACAACTGGAAGTTCAACAAGAACAAGCAAAACGATCTTTTCCGGAATCTCTTCAACATCTACCGCATTCCCTCAGAATACACTCCAGCAATAGTCCAATACATCAAAGGCTTAAAAGGTCAAGCACGACAGCGCATAGCCGAGCAAGCCGAAGACGTACTTAAAGCAATCTGGGTGAGCGAAAACGAGGACGCAGATGCAATGTCCCTTGGATCAGCAGCGGCACGAAGACGTGCATACTACGAAGCCTTGAAAAGCTCAATCGAGCGATACGAAGCATCAGGGGCGGGGAGGACGCAGTACGGCGACGAGAAGCTTAGGGAGATGGCACAAGAGACCGAGCGTGGCAAACGTGCTGAAGCGATTTTGATTGAAGCTCTCGACAATGAGCTTTTTGCGGAACGTCAGCCAACATCAGTCAATTCTACGACATCTACATCCGAGTCAATTGCACCAGCCAATATCCCAAGAGCTACACGAGTGGTGGAAACAGATCCGAAGGGAACAGCCCTCGCTGAAGCGGAGAAAAGGAAGCGAAAGAGAAAAGCTCGTACAGATGTCTCATCTTCATCTGAGTCTTCAAGCAGCGAGAGCGACTCCTCATCAGCCAGCTCAAGCGAAGGTAGCGAAGACGATGACGACAGTGACAGCGACAGCAGCTCAAGCGCACCCATTGCTCCGCAGATCACAAGACCATCACCACCAAAGAAAGCCAAGACGACAGTACCCGCAGATCCCACCAACCCATTCGACAACTCCTTCCTGGACAAGAAGTTCGGGAAGGCAACACCACAGACATATAACAGCACCGCACCGAGGCGAAAAGCTGGGAGTGGAAAGGCGAGAGGATTTGAGTATACGCACGGAAGTAAAGCAGATGAGAGTGATTCAGATAGTGGATGAATGTACATTTCACTTCGCCTGCAAAGTGATCTTGATGCTTAGTCCACCTGGTCAGCTGCTGTGCTGCACGACTCTGCTATTCATTTCGAGCCGTGGCTAGCATGTCGCAAACCTCTGTCTGGTCTCGAGCATTTGATGTAGAGCGCTTCTTGCTACCAAGAATATTATGTCTGGTCGCGGAGTGCTGAGATCTGGCAATTTCTTCATGGCCTTGAATTTCCCATTGCCAGGCTTATAGCTGTTCGTGTGCAAGATCCACGCAGGCGCTTGCTTGTCATTCCGTGGTGGTGAAAGCAAGATTCCAGCCTGCCTTAGCCACCATGCCCGTCGCAGACTTCACATAAATGGCAGAAGCATCTATTCGGCTCGTCAGTGTTGAACTGCCCTTCAATTAGCTCATTTCGTAGACATGAAATATCGTGAAACAGAGCATCAAAAGTGTGAATATAGACATTTCCATTTCGTTCTCCTATCCTCTCACTTTTCCAGCTCTCTCTGTCGAAGACAACTGACTATCAGAACGCCCCCATCCAGCAGGCTCCTTCAGACCTGCCGAGTTAATCTTTGTTGTAGTTCCAGCCAACTCCATTGGTTAGCACCCACTAAGGAGCGACTTTGAAAATATGCATGCCATTTGCCAGCCCGATGCGTGAGTAAGAGAAAGAACAAAATAGCAGCAGGGGTTATTTACAAATTCAGAAATTCGTGACAAGGCCATTATACGCACTTATTTCCATCTTTCCCATCGATGCTAGTAGTCTGGAGCGAGATGCCTTGTCGAAGGCGCAGGCGAGGGGTGTCGACTGCTGTAATACAGGTCGAGGACCTTGCCCACGGTATCGGTAGAAGACTTTGCACGAAGCAGCGTTGGTCGAAACACTGGTGCTTGCTCAAGTCTAGCGCCTGGAGTGATGGGACGATGATCCGTACTCATTAGGATCGCCGTATTCACAGTCTCCGATGAAGGATCACTGAAGAATGGAGGGCGAAATTTATTCGTAGCCGGCACCTCGTTGCCAAGGACTCGGACTGGCTCCTTGCTGACGAAAACGATTTTGTCCGCCTCCAACGCTGTATGGGGAGGCGGTCGCGCTTCGGTCGTAGGGTGGGAGATGCCTCGCACTCCCATTCTCGCTGGCCGGATACGCTGGAGTGTGCGCACTCATCGGACTACGTGGTGGGTTGTACCCGTAGCCACCGGCTTGAGCCTCCTTCTGGCGCTCGGCGCTGCTACCGCCTGACCAGCTGTCGTCGTCATCCTCGATGCGTGCTCCACTCTTGTTCGCGTTGAAGCCATGCTTCGACTCCCCGCGAGCAGTAGCTCCAAGAGCATCGAGTTCGGTGTTCAGCTGTGTCTGCGACTTGATGAAGCTGCCACGGTCATCACGCATTGGCTGATAGCGTGTGTCGGGATTCTTGGCAGTGATGGCAATGATCGATGCCACCAAGACGATGATGAGTAGAATGGTGGAAAAGGCGGCATTGTAGATGAAGAAGATGACACCCATGACACCAGTGACGATGCCCTGTGATATTGTTAGTTGCCGCGGCGAAATTAATGGTAGTTGTAATAACTTACTGGTTGACCGAAGATGTCGGAGAAGACGAGCAAGAAGATGGCGCTCAAAAAGTTGATCACGCAAATGGCGATGTTGAACGCGTTAGTCTTCTTGTCCATGTATGGGCGGAGCACGCAGACAGTGATCAGCATGCACGCTTCGATAATAACGAGAGCGACTGCCTGAACAGTGCCGCTGCTTTGCGCAGTGCCGATGAAGAGACCCTTGATGAGAATGTACACCATCCAAGGCAGGATAAAGTAGTATGCGGTGGCCTTGAACTGTACGTAGAGGAAACCCCATTTGTTAAGAGAGACCGGGTCGGAGTAGAGGATGTATGCTGGGTTCTTGTGCATCGCAATGCTTCGGCGGGCCAGTCGAATGACCTTGCTGGATGCCCAGATGAGGATGGCCAACATGGAGAAGATTGTGAATACGGCCAAGACGACGATGGCACCGGAATCGCGAACAGTAAATTCCCAGAAGCAAAGCACGGCCATTTGTGGGTAGCCGATGAGCACGATACGGAAGAGGATACCCTTGAGTACGGTGGTCCAGCCATTACGGAAATCCTGGAACTTCTCGCCCTTCATGCGGCCGCCCTTGACCAGTAGTTCGCAAACACCCTTGAAGATGCATACACCCAGCACCACGAAGATGACGAAAATCAGGAAGAAGACGTAGCCAGTCATGAAAATGTTGGTTGGCTCAATGCCGGCAGTGAAGCCAACACGCTCGATACCACGTACAGTGACCGAAGTCGAGGTATCGGTACCTTGGGAGCCAGCATTGGTTCGCTTGAGGATGAGGTTGTGGAGCTGCTCCAAGCCACGGCTGGCAAGGCGAGCATAGTCATCCACACTACGCTTCTGGACGCGCACGGAAGCAGAGCTCAAGTTCGACAATATCGTAGATGGAGTTCCACCAGTTGCGCGCTGGTACCACGTGGCGAGCGTCTGCAAGAAACCGACGCGAATGATACCCATGCTCCACATCATGTTCTGGGTCCAGGCAGCGACAATCGGGGGCAGAGTCACAGCAGTCATGCCAATGAAGGCTTGCGACTGGAAGTATCCGAAAAGTGCCATTGCGTTGGCAGCAACATGGGCGGCGGTGTTGGAATGTCCAAGTCCAGATGTAATGGCTGATGAGACAAGCGCCAGACCGCAGAGTACGGCCAGTGTCCATGCCACTCCCTTCTGGTCCACAGTCTTTCCATTTGAGAGCTCTGCCTCGACACAGGCCGCAGATGTGCCAGTGTTAGTGGAGTTGAAGTAGACCTGCACCTTGGCATCAAGATCGGGTACAGTATACGCAATGCCTGATCCATAATTAGAATTGTCCTCGTCGAACCTCAATCATGCTATGCTTACCTGGTACCTGTTTCAGCGAGTCTGCTGGGATATCGGCATTACTGTTCAGGTTGATCTGGCCCTCGTTCATGGGACACAGTCCTTGGAAATCGTCGGAGTCGCATGGGTTGATCGTAGTTTTGTACACCGAGAGACCGTATGCGAGCACCACCAGCTCGATAGTAACGTTTCCGGTGATACTGCTGACACCGACCACATCGAATGCCAAGGAGCGATTGTTAGGCGTGAATATGACGTCGAAGAGGGTCGCTGAAAAGTTGTTGTTCGCCTGACAGGGGTTGAGCGAAGTCGAAGTCAGCATGCGCTCGGCGCATGTGAGCGGCGAGAGCGCCAGGAGGAGTGTCGAGATTAATGATGTTATTGAGCGCCTCATGGTTGCGGTTGCTGTGAGGGTGTGCTTTGGATGAATGCAGTCGACTGGTATTGGTATGCGCGCCGGCTGGCCCGGAGGCGCTGAGCGAAGGTGGGCGTCGTCAGCGCGCGACGAGCGGCGGCGGTGGTATTAGAGGAGTCGAGCGCGGAGTCCGCCCTGTCTGGGGTATCGAGTATGTTGGTACAGACACAAAGCGAAAGTCGGGTTGCGGTGGTGGTTGTATGGGAGAACGAAAGGCACAGGCAGGAGATTCGCCTTCCTGGAACGGATGGCTGGCGAGAGTTTGGTGGTCGTTGGGCCAGCGCTCCTCGCCGCCGCACTTCTGGCGTTCTAGTGCCGAATGACGCTTTCGATTGTTTCGAGCGTCGTCACCGCGGAGCAGAATCTCAAAAAACGAATGTCGATGTCGCTGATGTGGTTGTGAATATTCGCATGCAGACTCTGCACGCGTGAAGATGCTGCTCGATCTCCTTTCTCGTGTCCGCTGGAGTCGTCGTAACCGTAGCGTGGTGCTTGGGAGGTGCGACCGTGAGGCTGTGCAAAGAAGCCGGAATGAAGACTCGCCAGCGACCAATACGAGGATCTGGTCCCCTTTTGCCGCAGTGCCAAGCCGCGCCGCTCGCCCAATGTGTGGACGATCTTGCACGATTCGTGGAGTGCGGTGGGGATTGATCGGCTTACCACCCAAACCGATATCCGTCCTGCACCTCTGAATCCTCCTACAGCGGGTATCCACGAGACTACGCTCTTCTGCTGTATGCTCGCTGTCACAGCAACTGTTCGAATGAACTCGAGATGATGGTGGACGCCTTTGTTCGCAGTGTGACGTCGAAGCTGTGAGTGGTTTCACTGACAAGCCGGCTGTTGTCCACAGGTGAAACAAATATGGACCGATTCGTGGAGATGGACCAGGAGGGCTTGGTATACGCGTAATCGTAAGTCTTCCTTCAAAGTTCTTTCAAATACGCGCCCTGATGGCGTGCCGCTGCATATGCCTTTGTCAAGCTGCGCAACAAACCTGTATTGTGCAGTGTTACAATAATGCAGCTGTCACCATTGTCGCTGGACGACCCTAGTTCTAGTTCTTCGGCAAGAGGTGTTGGAAATCGTTTCGGCGTTGGCAGCCACGAGAGAGCTTATTTTTAGCGCTCACACACGAAGTGAAGTCACCAAGACAGTATCTCCATTCTCAACACTCGAAAATCTCACAAGCAATACGAATGCGACGGCAGACTTCTTTCAGTCTTTTTGGAATTCGTAGAGAATGGTTTTGCGCATTTGCCGACTGCATCATGGCCTGTTCAGACCGCGATCTTTGCTTGCCTGTCCAGCAGCCAGGCCAGGTGCCCGCTGCCAGCAATGACGGCAAAAATGTTTCTTCACCTCTTTGGCCGCTCTGCCAAAGCTGTGTGCTCTCTAGCCTCTGTCTGCGAAGCAACAAGCTCAGCTATAGCCTGGTAGTCAGAGCCATCTAACTGTTCAGCAGGCGAGGTCTTCCATTCAAGAAGCATCGCTTGAGAGAATCACAACATCTCTGGTGATGTTTTTTTTTGGCGCGCAGCCTGGCAGCCTAGTCTACAATACACACGACCTTGCCGGTAGTTTTGTTCTCCTCAAGCAACAAATGTGCCCGCTCGATCTCCTTCCAACTCAAAGTCTTCTCAATCCACGGCTTATACTCTCCAGAAATCAATTTCGGCAGCACCTGCTCAGCAAACAGATCTCTCAGCTTCCCTTGGTAGTCCGGATCTCTACTTCTCAATGTCGAGCCAACAAAGCTGGCCCTCTTCGTGATGAATGCTGAGATGTCCGTCTTCTCTGGCAAGACCGTGCCGCCCATGACGCCAAGCTGTACGACCCGCGCATCCCTAGCCAAGACGGCGAGATTATCTGCGAAGTATGGAGCACCCACGTAATCAATGACCAGATCGACACCTTGGCCGTCATTGGCTCTCTTGACCTCATCTGCCCAAGTGCCTCCTGGAGATCCATCTACTTTTGGATATGATTTGGTGGAATTGAAAGCTGCACTTGCGCCGACTTTGTTGACCACAAAGTCGCACTTGGCATCTTGACGAGTGGTTGCAAATATCTTAGGCGCTGGTGAGAGGTTGCGGGAAAGCTGTATTCCAGCAATGCTGACTGAAGACGCTCCTGCGTGCCAGAGGATGCTCTTGACTTTCTCTGGCGACCACTCTCCGACTAGATGGATGGCTTGCAATGCTGTCATCCATACCTGATGCCCACAATCAGCACATAACCTCGAACAGAGAGAGAGAGGCAGTAGTACTTCTGGCACTGCGGCACACTCTTCCCAGCTGAGCTCCTTCGGCTTTCTGAGAAGCATCTTTTTGCTCACAGAAACGTACTCAGCATATCCTCCTCCATAAGTGAGGCCAAAGACTTCATCGCCCTTCTTGTAGTCTTCGCCTCGGGTTCCAGAAGGATCGTTACCGATTTCGTCCAGAGTACCTGCGAACTCAAGCCCCATGATCTTTGTTACGCCAGGTGGTACTGGGTACATGCCTTGGCGCTGGTAGCAGACATGGATTTAGTACCTGTGTTTCGAGGGAGATTTTGCCGACGAACCTGCAAAGTGTCCGCTCGATTCAGGCCAAATGCCTTCACCTTAACGACAACCTCTCCAGGCTTGGCGATCGGCTTTTCGATAGCATCGTTGATGAACAGTGCTGAAGCTGGGCCTTTACCGCCTTTGACATCTGTGTTCCTAGTCCTTAGCCTGGTATTGATACCCACCCTTTCAAGCACTTCCATAGTACTGAAGTGAAGTGTCGGGGACTCTTTCCAAGAAGGGAAAGTGCTGCTTACCTACTGCACGCATGGTCGCGATGATTCTGAGAGGTATGACAATCCTTCTGCGAGCCCAATTGGAAGGAGACTCTTTTGCTTTATCGACTTGCAATTGCTTATTAATGTTTTTGGAGGGGCCCGAGGCAATGCGGAGTCGGAAGAATTTGTTGCATTCCTGCCCTGTCCATGGACATTGAGATATACGCCTAGCTGACTATGCCAAACAGGCAGTATTGCAGGTGCGGGAATGCTTACATGCAAGGTATCCGCTTCAAAACTCCCCATTGCGTTTCAGCGCTGCAAGAGGCTATAGCTTCCATAGCTTCTATAATATCTTGGAGCGCCATTTCTGATGCAGTGAGTTACCACTGGGCTCACACACTTTTGCTTTCATCCGTCATTTCATGCTTGCCGAGTCTGAATTCGCTTCCAGAGGCTTAGCTCATCAATTACTCAAGAATGAGGGTTAAGCTTCGAGTAGTTGATACTGGTCGAAGGTCTGGATAAAAATTGCTTCGGCGTGACAGCATGACCTTCGCTGTCGTAGAGCAAAGGCGGCTATCCAGAATAGGGTCATTCGGAAGAACTGATAGGACATCCTTGTCGCGGTACACAAGCAGCTCTGCCTGTACGCTGCCAAGCCGGTCTTCTGTGATGGAGATTGTTGTACTTACTTGCTATGTCCGTTTGCATGTCCCTTTCGATGGTCACGAGTTCAACAGAGCAACAAGAGTAGTGGTTCCATGATGTAAACATGTCTACCGAAGGGAAGGGAGTGTCGCAACAACGGTGGCGAAAGTATCGGGATGTGTATGGTGAGAAATTTCAGGCTCATTATCTCCATTAGGGTCGAATTGTGGCTGTCTCTGCTGAAGAAGAGTCTTGCTTCGATTCTTCTGTCGCGATGTTGTGATGAACCATGCTGGCCTGCCCATTCACCTTACACACGCGATGAGAAAGTTCAGCGTTCATTCATGGGCTCCTCCCTGGCTAATCGCCTTGAAGACTCGCTTATCCAGTGTCTGCATTGTTATTGCATTGAGATTTGTGATTGTACAATGTCAGCAGAGCAGGAGCATTGTCGCGCAACAGGAAAGATGCGGCTGGTGGGTCCACGCCAAGGAATCCGACCTCACGTCCTTCCGCTTCCCCTCTCAACTTGATATACTAATACCATCGCGACCTTGTGTGCTTTGTCACTTAAGTATCCGCAAGCCGAGCTCGTGAGTCTCTCGCTGTATTCCGGATAGTATCTCTGAAGCGCGATCATCTCGCGTTTAAGACTGCATGCTGCCATGCTTGCCCGCCCATGTATGGCCGCCGAGGTGAAAACACGATATACTGCACTACCCTCCATTATCCTCCTCGATGCGTAGACCAGCGATCACTGAAGCTTGCGGCCGGGAGGAAAGACTTCGAGTCACCAAAAACTCGCGATGAAGTAGAAAGAGTAGACCAAAAGAGCATGAACCAGGAGAGTGCATACGACAAAGAGACATACTAGAGAGGTGAGCAAGGACTAATGCAAGTTAAGACTCTTCCGGGCAGTCTTCGAGGCGACTTCGGTGGTTCTCTAAGCTCTGCAATGCTCTGGAATTCCCGATGCTGCTGTTGACGTGGGCATAGCCAGTGGATCTGTTCCGTCACATGGCCCACCAACGATGCTGTACAGGCCCAAGCTCTTACACTGCCTCGGCCTTTTGCCTGTACCGTCTCTCTGTATATCTACAGCTCAGCAGATTTCGCGTCTCCTTGTTCGGGACCAGGGCCATTTTCATCGTCATCATCCTCGGGATCTGAACTGTCTTCAACCACACCCATAGCTTCCCACAAGATTTTCCACTCCTCGCCGAGCTCACGCTCTGCTCTCGTCCTTACTTCGACACCTTCTTCCCCAAAACGAGCGTACTTCGCGAGCCACTGCAACCCAGCTTTCACTTCTCCAGGCACATCATCCTCTTGAAACCAAAAATCGCCATTTGGATGCCAGCCATGCTCCAATATCTTGTCGTCGTATTGAAGATGAGAGAGGGTGCATTCTTTAATCTCAAACAGTGGCGTAGTAGAGAGCAATTGCAAGATGGAGTTCCAATCCTTTCTCTCGGGAAGCTCAAGGCCGTGCAAGGATATCTGGTGAAGAGTCTCCCGATGACTGAAAAAGAAGGAGGCCAAGATGTCTGCGCTGCAGCTGCCTCCATACAGTCCGACATTCCTCAGCTTGCACTCTTTGAATGCGCCGAGAATATCTGCACAGAGCTGGTGTGGAAGCGCATCTTCCTCTGAAGTCTCCAGCCAAATGACCAAGTTTTCCACGGCGGTGCAGCTGGAGAAGAGCTTCTCAAATGCTCGCTGACCGCTCATGCTCTCGTTTGCTACCACATCCTCGGGGTTGTATTGTGTTATTCGCAGTTTCAGCGTCGTAAGAGTTGCAAAACTGGCATGGAGAGATGTGGCCAGATCCCATGGAAGCATGAACACCAGCATATTGCCAACACCGAATAACGGAAGGAGGAAGAGCTCTCTTACAGGAAACCGTGTATGACCGATGCTAGAAAGCAGCATCATGGTTGAGCCGGTATTGTCAGGACTCCGAAAGAGTCCATTCATTTCTGATTCTTTGTCCAGGTCAAGCGAGAGGCCTAAATCTGACTCGAGGCGATGACATCCGTAAGCTCGTGGATGGCTGTACAAATTGTCTTCCAAGCTGAGCTTCGGGATAACGCCGGCTTCTTTCAGCTCTTGCAGTGCGGAGGATAACAGCTCGATATCAGCGCCACCAGAGAGGAAGTCTTCATGTGCGCTTGCTCTTTCCCAGATCTCGTGACGGCGGTCCCATTCCTGTTGATCCAGTGGGTGATAAGTCTGGTGCAGCTGGAAGAGGTCGCGCGATCCGTATTCCTCTCTAGACGGCGGTCTTGCCTCGCTGGGAATCCAGGTGCGTCGAATCTTGACTGTCAGTAGTGACACTTTTTGAAGCTTCGAGCGGAGTCGAGGCCTCCTAACGATCTCGACTAAGACCTCGAGTGAGTGCTTCGTGATGAGATGGCGGCGATTCTGGAAGAACTTTTCGACGAAGACGTCGTCGACTTTCGCACTGGTGTCGCGACAGACGAGGCGGAGCGCAAGTATGTCTTGCGTGTCCGCCTCTTGCGCGACAGCCTGCAAAAGTTCTACCGGAAGATCGCACAGCATCTTGGTCGCTTCGTTGGAATCATTCTCAGGCTCGTTGCGAGCGCTTCGCTTGGTGTGCTCCGCCGTCTCGGCCATTTTGAGAGGCACTGTTGAGTTGAATCGGCCGTCGAGCTTTCGGAGGGTAGGTGGAAGATGGATGTGGAATGATTCTGAAAGGTCATCATTCGAAGTGAAGCGGCCAGGGTCCTGTCATAGGAGCTGAGGGTTGAAATGACGTCGCCTTCGCCTTCGCCTTCACTTTCACATGCAAAATGAGCTTGAGCTTGAGCTTGGACCACAGCGAGTGACTTGTACATGCTCGCTGGGCGGTTTGCTGCAGTCTGTCGAGAGCAGCAAGATGCGCTGATGATGCTATCAAGGGAAGTCACCCTCTCTGCGCTCTGAACCTTGGATTATATGGAACTCTCCAGGCTATCGATGGGCTGCATCGTATACTTCACGCGTCGGAAGCCACGTGTGCCTCTTGATATGATTTCTCTAACTTCTCCAAGACAGGTGCTAAAGCAGGCAATGGAGAAGAGCAGTGCACCCTGAGACCTATTGCTCATCAAGCCTGTCATGCGAGCGGCGTCGAATGGAAGTATGAAGGTAGTATAGGCACCTGAGTCGATAAGGATCCCTTCGAGCATGCCTGGACTGATCGCACCTGTCTTAGACAGCTTCAAGAGTACGACACATCTCGGCACCTATTGCTCAACCGATCAAACGTTTCAAGAGGTATCAATGGAAATCTGGACGTGGTGTAAGGACGAAGATCGATGAGAAACACTTCAAGTGTATCTGGGCTGTCTTCACTTGACGTACCTAGGTATACAGCTCCACTATGAATCCCCTTGAGAAGCAATGGTTGAAAATCTGAGCATAGTGTGAGCGCGTGAGTCAATTGAAACTTCTTGAAGTGTGGCTAGATGTATCTCACCTGTCGTAGATCGCTTCGTCATTCCATCACTGCACGAAGCCTCGAGCAGTAGAGAGCCCATGATGCATATTGAAAGCACGTGAGGAAGTAGGAAGCAATTCGAGTGACCACTGTCGTAGGTCGCTTCGTCTGTCTTTCGTTATGAGAGCCCTCGGACGAGAAGCTGAGCATGGTATACCTAAGCACTTGTGTCACTAGAAGGCATTTCGAGCACTTCTAGATTGGTCTAATCTGCTTTTGACCGCTTAGCAGTCCATCTCTGCAGAAATCACTAAAAGGGCGACGTCTACCGAAGCTGCGGCGCTTCAAGTCACATCCATTGCGCTCATTCTACTCCTCACCCTCACCAACGCCTGCTTTCCTGGGTAAATGTGTTTTGAATCTTTCAGTGGTCAATGTCGGAGGAGATCTGGACTGAAAGGGACCAGCTGAAGCGCGAGCTTACTTCCGTTGTCGACCCGGAAGAGGTGCAGACGACTCTTGACCAGCTGCGCCGTACAGAGAGCTCTGAAGCGATGGATGTTGACTGAAAATGAAGAGTGGGCTTTCCTTACGCTAGACCCAGCGTCTGCCTGTCTTCTATATCTATGCTACTCAACGCACAGGGGAGCCTTGGAAAATAGGACTCAGATACTGAAGTGATCACCTCGCATCGATAGAACTTTCGGTCCTGGAGAATCACGCCTGCGTTCCGCACTTTTTCTCGAGCACAACAATTGTCAAGCATGAAATTGGGAACCTTAATGTGGTCACATCAGGGCTATCAGGTGCTCGCGCTTCTCACAGGTGCTTTGCGAGGTTGCCCGTTGCTCCAGGTCTGCATGCTCAAGCCATGGCTGGCAGAGCTGAATGTGGGCTCATCGAGTGCATGCGCCGCTCCAGGTCCGATAAGAGGTCATGACCCAGCTCGCAAATGACGACCATAGATGTACGCCTTTGGCGCCTGCATCAGAATTCGTGTCCTACAACTTCGTCCAGTCTTTTGCCTCTGGAGCCGATAGCTAAGTTCCATAACGTGCTATCACCTCGAAGCGTACCTGAAAGGCTGCGGCAATGTGAAACAACCCAGCTGGAGGGTAGCTTCGCTCCTGTGAAGGCAATCGCTGTGAACGGCTGATCTGACCTGCAGTGCCACCGTTGTGATGGCTTGGTCCTTTTCGCGATCACAGCATTCTCAGCCAGGGCATTGTCGTAGAAGTCCGGTCTTGCGCCCGAGATGCCTCAGCGTCGCTGCGATGGCGTTTTTCTCTCAAAGATGCGATGATCTTCAGGGAAAGTACTCTGTATAGGCTGATTGCGCAAGAGATATTCGCGCCCTATTTGAGCCAGCATACCCGGTCGCCTCGCGTAATTGCGTACCCTCCATTGCCCAAGACGGTTCGGAGCATAACCTCAGCTATAAGCCACTTGCTGCTGCAGCTTTGCAGCGCTCTCGCTGGTCATGCGGCTGAGTCTCAGGAGGCACGAGATCGATCGAGCGCAAAACAATGCCCGTACTACGTGTACAACGAGGAGGAAGGAGCACGAGTCGCGCAACGCAGGAACACAGCACGCGAAGTGCTAGTGAAACCATCCTTGTTACGGCCACGCTACGCTAAGACTAAAGAACGTAAATAGAGAGTTTTCGAATCTCCGTTATCCATCAATCTGCCAGGATGCAGCGGTTACAGAAGCTCTTCTTCGCTGTGCTGATCGATCGTGGAGTATCATGCGCTGTACAGTGTCCGCTGCTGGAACCAATTTTCGTCTCGGCTCGGGAGGTCTCCATGCTGTTGGCCGCCGACGTGCAGAAAACAACAAGGGCTGGCGGTTCCACTGCCAGCATTATACGCTACCTTCGGCAAGGCTGGCGCGAAGACGGCAGGATCCCGACTTAGCGCGGGAGACAGTCTGAAGGTGGAGTTGAAGAGGTTGAAAGTTGAAACCAGACGAGAGGGCTAGAACTGGCATAATCGCAGCACCGCCCGTGCACGGCTACATCTTCTCAAATCTTCTCCCTTATTGCGCGACGTCGCTTCTCGCATACATACATTGGCGGCGTGCGACTTCTTTCTCCATTGTTATATGTGAATCCCGTCACCCTGAAAGGAGAAGACACACGGCGCTTCAGCGCCGGCATCTGGTGGAGAAGCCCGAATGTGCCCCTTTCGGACGACTCTACGAGAGCGAGCATCATGACCACCGCATCGAAGTACCGCGAGGAGGACAGCGATACTTCTTGCAGCAGCAGTGATCAGGACGACGAGCCCTCCGAGGAATGCGAAGACGATCGCTGTAATGGTCCACAGCCGCCAATATTGCACTGCGTCGACTGCGACAGCTCGTACTGCAGGTATGCTTAAAGTTTGTGCATGTGAACTCCAACCAAGTACTGATGTAGCCTTCAGTGACTGCTGGGGACGTCAAGGTCCACACAAACCCAAGAAGAAAGGCAGAGATGGCGTGCCTCATGAGAAGACTAATCCTCATGTTGTCAAGCGATTGAGAGCCATTCTGAACCCGACCAGGAATCCGGACGAGATCCAAAAACTCCACGAAGATGACGAATCCACGAAATGGTTTGGTGTTGCCAGAGATCTCACTGGAAGACCCAACTTCGAGGATTATGGACGCTATGCGACTCTTATGGCGAGCATCTCTCCGATCGAAAGTGCAGGCAATCGCTATCCCCAGGTCGTATCTTTCATCGGAGTTACCAATGCAGGAAAGTCTACATTGATTAAGATGCTCATCAACCACGACTCTCAAAACGCCAATCCAGAAAATCGGAGCATGTTTCCCTCGCCAGTGGTAGGCAGTGTAGTCAATGATACTTTGCCAACTTCCGGAGATGTCCATCTTTATGCAGATCCAGCAACGCATGCAGAGCAATTGCCAATCCTCTACGCAGACTGCGAAGGTTTTGAGGGAGGCGAACGCACACCACTTGGCGCTCGTGCAAGACGGCGAGCCAATTCTGAGCCGGATGCACCAAGACCTGGAAATGTCTACTCGCGCCCCATCGAGTGGGCTAACACCGAAGAGGCTCGTCAGCGCGAGTACGCTGTCACTAGACTGTATCCCCGGCTACTCTACACATTTTCCGACTGTGTGGTATTTGTTCTTCGCAATCCGAAAACCTTTCAGTCTGCAGTGTTGACCAAGCTTCTCGACTGGGGCGCAAGCTCTCTGGAAAAGTCAATCAATCAACCCGCCCTACCTCATTGCATTGTCGCTCTCAATGGAACGGATCCTGGTGTTGACGACAAGGCTTGGGATGTCAACTATGCGACTCAAAGTCTACTTTCTTCGGTGAAAGGAGCGCTGGACTACGTTGAGGGCGTACCTCGATTTCGAGAACTGGCTGAGCACTGGCGCAGCTTAGGGAAACACATCTATTCCGTAGAGGACCTCATTCTGCGATACTACAGCTCCTTCAAAGTTGTTCGAATACCTAGCAAACCACGATATACCACGATTGATGAACAAGTCGGGAAGCTGCAGCAGATTATCAAGTCCAACTGCGAAGAGTCTTTCCGCAATAAGCGCAGGGCGCGAATGTTAACGAATGCTGATGAGCTCAACACCTACCTTCAAAGCGGCTTCGATCACTTTACGAAGCATTTGGACATACCATTTAATTTCATGCGAATATCTCTACTACGAAATCCGATCCCAAACGACTTCGGCGGGCACATCCTACAACTTTGCACAACAATCAGCTCTCAGCAACCAAATCACCAGCACGGCCGGATCTCATGGATATTTGAGAAGATGAGTGTAATGCTGGCTTCTTGCGTGCTTCTGGACTGTGCTCGCTTCCGAAAAGGTAGGGTCGATGAGCTTTTCTCAAACTACGAGAAGTTCTTCGACTGGGCGATGGGAGAATACCTGGAGCTCCACTATCCTTGCTCATTCATTTCTGCCGATGGTACGAGACAGTGCATGCTCGTGAAGGCACGCCATCAACCGAAAGGTCACCAAGACGAGACCGGCATCATCGCCGCAGGAGACTATCAAGCCGCTTTTGATTCCAGCTTCTTGCCACAGTGGAAGGCGCAACTGCGAGCAGCTATCGGCAATATCGCCCGAGACTTCCAGTATGAGCTCGAGCAGGCTTCACACAGTGTGGATGCGCAAGCTATACCGGAAGATCGCATTGCACTAGATCTCCACATCGAGTACTTGAACCAGTTTTTTGAAGCAGTCGGACCGGCGTCTTCGATGTGTAGTCACGCGACCTGCTTCTGCTGCTTGATGGACGTTCCGGAACATCCGCTTGCCTGTGGCCACGTCCTGTGCACTGCTTGCATCAAGGCGTATGGAAAGCAATCTAAGTCCTCAGTACAGGTGTCTTGCTGTCCACTTCATCGCGAGTCGACCAATTGGGCAAAGCCCACCATCATCAAATTCAAGCCCGCGGGTGCCAGCGTCCGCATTCTGTCTCTTGACGGGGGCGGCATCCGAGGGATTGTTCAGCTCGAGGTACTCAGAGCCATTGAACAGGCACTAGGAAGTCATCTTCCGCTGCAATCATTCTTCGATCTCATGATGGGCACAGGTACAGGCGGCCTAATTGCTGTGGCACTGTCACTGCGTAATAGGACAATCGATTCGATCATCGACATGTTCGCCGCACTATGCGATCATGCCTTTACACCAAGGCTCGCTGGTGTGCCCATCATCAACCAGATTGCACAGGTCTTGGGAAGCGGGCCCAAATTCAAGACAAAGCCTCTGCATTCAGCTTTGAAGACTGCTTTCACTGACGATGACGATTTATTCGGATCTAATGAGAAGTTGCGGAACAACACACGGGTCGCACTGACATCGACAAGTGCCACAGGTCAGGAAACGATATTGCTCGCCAGCTACAGGCGGCCTGAGGACCTCAAGCCAGCATATGCTTTTGAGCGGCCGCACGATCCAGAGATGGAGTTGAAAACGTACGAAGCGATTGCTGCTTCCTTGGCGAGCCCAGCGCTGTTCAAGCCTTTCGTATTCCATGGCAAGACCTACTTGGACGGCGGGCTTCGGAGTCCAAACCCTGCTTTCATAGCCGACAGAGAGCGGAGGCTTATCTGGCCGGATGCTGGAGAGCCAGATATGTTCCTAAGCCTGGGCACGGGCCAGAACAGAATCACAGTCCTGCAGAAATTGTCCGATCGCCAAAAAGCTGCCGCAATAGCTGCAGTGCCCGCCGCGCCGCCCCCTCAGTCGCCCAAACAGAAAGCCTCTGGGCGATGGCGAACAAAGCGTACAGACGACGTCCTGGACGCTGAACTTGCCTGGCAGCAATTTAGACATCACGTCGTACGAGATCGAGCAGAAGCTAGAGGTCGACGTTTCATCCGATTCAACCCAGACCTCGACAGGGAGCCACCGGCTGCTGACAGCAAGTCAGACCTTTTGTCACTCCAGGTCAACGTGCGAAAGCGCCTACAGACAGCCCATCGACAAGCAGCACTTCGCAACGTCGCTCACAGACTTGTGGCATCGTCATTCTACCTTGAGCTGCAATCTAAGGCGACTGCAGAGAAGAGTGAACAGATATGCACAGGAGCGATTCACTGCCGATTCGAAGATGGTAGTATGGAGATGTGCGCGTTGGGGCGCATTCTGGATGAGAAACGGGTCGAGGATTTTGAGCCGTATTTCCTCGTCAAACCCAATGCCGACCAGTCTGACTTCTCCTTCAAGTTCACGTTGACGGAACCCATCATCAAGGGCATGATCGAGAACTCAGTCTTTGGGCTACCGAACGTATACATCCCTCTCCGAGACGAGAGCAAGGCTACAACGATCAACCTGTTTCTTTCAAAGCATGACGGCCTAGAGCCTGATGGCTTTCCCATTAGCGGCTTTCCAAGACTCATTCTGGGAGAACCGAAGGTGCCCAACTCGCGCAAACCAGTACGAAGCAGTTCTGAGAACCAATTGCGAAACCCGGCATTCAGGAACCTCAAGTCTTCAGACGGGGATTCTATCTCATTGAACGGAACTCCTTTGCCCAACAACAGAAGCAGTGGCGAAGACAACTGGCCTGATGCACAAACGGAGAAGAACAACGCCGCGAAAATGTCTCTAGCAGACCTCATTGCCCAGCATCAGACCGGGAACGGGTCGAGCATAAAGCAAAGAACCAACAGATTCTGGACATATATCGGAAATCAGCATATGGCTCACCATCCCGAGATGTACTCACCGGCTGAGCTTGCAAAGCATGGAGTATCAGCTGTTACATATCCTGGTCATCCGATTGAGCTTCCAGCCGATGATCCTGACAGTCCAGAAGGCACTACAGCATTGCCCTCCCTACGATCACGATACGCCTTCCCACAGCCACCATCAGGTATGCCTGAACTTGAGGCTAATGGCAAACCACCAAAAGACAGTGCGCCTCAACATCCTCTTTATGGCATGTCCCACGACGCCGCCAAATCTAACGCTGATCTATCACAACAACCTACAAGTCCCAAACCATCTTCAACATCCATGTCAACAATACAGTCAGGATCACAGTTACATTCGAGCAATGCATCTAAGAGAGCAGATATACCCAGCATGTGCGAAACAGAATTTGAGGAAGATGATGATTGGGTCTCCACCTACAGCGGAGATGAAGTGAGCTTGGCCCAGGCAAGCCCTTTAGTCCAGGTACGCAGCATCCCTATCAGACGAAACACCATCGACAGCATCATGGATCTGTACAACAGTCAGGATAACGGCAGTATATATTGATGAGTAATTTGTAATAGCTTCCTTCCACACGCCACTGTCCATCTGCCGATCCAAGCCCTCTTGAGAGCGCGATTGCAACCTCTTTGCCTGACGAGAAGTAAGATGGCGCCCCGATGTGGAGCTACCTGTTGTGCGACGCTGACAGTTTTGCTTTGGTAGCACTGCGTCTGCGCTCGACCGATGGCTTGCGGCGCAGAAGAGCTCTTCATCCTTGTCGAGGAAGGGTGAGAGGTTGAAGGTCGTACAGGAGGAGGTGGACGAGTGATTTGTTCTGGTGGCTTCTCAGGGCCAGGCTTGGATCGCGAGATGTAAAGACTTGGAAAAAGCCACGCCATGTAGAAGAGAAGTGCATTGGATCTTGGCGGAATGTACTATATGGCATAAATGACTGGAACCTAGTCGAGAGTTCCTTGGAATCAAGACCTGAATCACACCTCGGCATACCTCACTTGTCCTCTCTCATATGTGCTCATCATCACCTGTAAGCCCACGTCGACGCACTGGAAGCATAGAACCTATCTGAAAAAATGAGCTTGGCTGCAGCGAGGGAATAGTTCGGGGTCTCGAACAACGGCTGGCAGGGCATGGAGAACTTGACAAGCTTGATGATACTGTATTAGCGAATCAAAAAAATCCCGAATGAAGCTTTCTGGAATCATGAATAAAGGCCGACGACCGTGTCGCTTCCACTGCATAGAGTGGTCGAACGCCCTCCACGTCCATTTGTGAGCCTGCTGGTCGGCAGAGATTGCCGAGCTAACTTCCGTGTGACTTACGCCGACCTCTCCTAAGGTCTTCCTCAGTCGCATCACTTCCGCTCCGCGTGGCAGGTCTGAGGCTTTTGTGTTTCTTCTCGATCCTCCTGGCTACCTAGAGACAGCGGAGCTGACCTTCGATAACATACCAGAAGGTCGAATCGTGGCGGGAAGAGGCTGAAGCGGAAGGTAGACAGAATGGGATTTCGAAGGAGAAGATCGCAGAGCATGAGAAGCAGATTAAGATGGAAGGAGGGAGGTTTAGTGTTTTGACTGAAGAGATTGAGAGATTAAGGCTGGGCACTGCTGAACTTGCGCCTGGTAAGCAATGAGGTTGCTCTGATTAATGGATCCTCCATTCAGATAGAACAGTGCAAGCTCTAAAAGTCTCGTCGAAGACTAGTCGATTCCGTTTCCGCTTGTGATTTTATGGGGTCCACCGCCCTTTTCGCAGAAATCTACACACGTTCATGTTGAACGGGCGTGCCTAGATAACAATCCAGCTTAGCCTGATTCTCGTGATCGATCCTGGTGTATGACATGCTGGAAGTACCAATAATGGCTCTGCCGCTTAAGCTCTGCGCCGAAGCTCTAATCGGTGCGATAGTGTGGTCGCTGAAGGGCAAGGCCAGTGCTCATTGTCCAGTAAGCATAGCCTCCTTCTTGGCCTTCTCACTATCTCTCAACTCATTCATCTCCTCCTTCGACATATTGTACGATCCGGCCACCTGGTTGAACGGATTGTCCGGATGCTTCTCAAACTCTTTCCGAATCTGATCGATCTTCTGCTGCCGTCTGAGACCCTTTTCATCCTTCATTTCGTCTAACCTTCTCTCCTCGTACGCAGCATACGCAGCCTTGAATCTTCGCTCCGGATGTCGATCGATCTTATCCTTGTTGTCGGTGGTGAGTGAGAGTGCGTCAAGAGCGTTATCGATACCGGTTGCGTTGAGTGCGAGCTCTTTCTTTGAAGATGGTGCATCGAGGCCAGAAAGGTCGAGTCCTCTTGACTTCTTCGCCGGCGCGGCCTTGCCTTTTCCGCCTTTGCTTGGGAGCGAGGCTTCTTCCTCCTTCATGAGTGCATCTTTCTCTGCCTTCTTGCGAGCGGCTTCTGCTGCTTTTGCTGCCGCTGCGTCTCTGTGTGTATGCTGTCAGCTCTTGTCCTTTCGCCACAACGCCGACGATCTCCAGATCACACATACGCTTTGCTGTTATCCTTTGCGCCCTTGTCCCACTTCTTCGCCTCTTCTGCTGCCTTCTTTGCATTCTCAGCATCTTTCTTGCCTTGCGCCGCCTCAGCCTTTCTGGCCTGACCCTGCGCCTTCTTGCTGTTCTCGCCGCCGCCCTTCGCCATGTTGAAGCGCTCTTGTTATGCCAAATCCAAAGTGCAACGCCGTTTCGTTTCGATTGTTCTGTTCTTTGAAAGTGTCGCGTCGTTGCGTGTCGAGTGTTGATCACTAAAAGTTGAGCAAGTGACGCATCTTGGTGGTCCGATTTCGGCAAACTCACATGCCCCGCGCCAACAATCAGCACATGCAAATGCACAGACAACAAAGCAGTGAATAGGCTTCCTACAGCGCTACTACTTCACAGTGGACTTCAACATTGCACAAAGCCTTCGGCCTTGTTACGGAAAATCTATTCTAGATACCTACCACACGGAGAAGGCATGCTGTTTCAAGTAGCAATGAAGGCGCTCTATGCACGATGCTAGAGACTAGACTACTGTCTGCAACGTGCCGACCGCCGCTCAATCTGTAAGGTGGAGCTGTTCATTCTCGACGAGCTCCCTCAACATTGGCCAGATGTTGTATCTGAGCCATTCTGAGGATATGGTTTGATACGAGATGCGATGCAATCACTACCTGGTCGTTGAGTTGCAGACCTTGCCATGGCTCATATATGGCAATTGAGCATGGCAGCGCTTGCATATGGCGCCGGATGCTCAGAGGCATCAGATCCAGCGGAGCAAAGGTGATCGACTATTTGCTGAGGTGAGGAAGGAAGCTGCACTCTACCCATGCTTCACCTATCCTTAGAAACCTCGCCTCTAACACTTATTTGAAGACTCAGCACTGGAGTGGAGGGCTTTTAGTAACAATCATTGTTACTTGGACGAGGTTCTTTGCGGTCTATTCAAGCGGATAGTGGAGAGTTTACCTTGCTCTAGCCCCGAACGCCAAGTTCTAGGAAATGTCTCCCAGAGCAATTGTAAGCTATCAAACGGCGAACGGCAGACATGCTGTGCGAGGATGAAGGGAAAGATAACGGAAGTGGAGAATCTGTCAAGCTCCAGTAAGGCTGCCACGGCTGCGTCCAGCAGGAAGTCGTCGAATGAGAGGTGCGAAGGGTGCCATGGTTGAAGAGCTCTTCGCTGTTCTGTGGTGGTGAAGCTGTGAGGAGCTGTCTCCGGAGTGCATTAGGCTAAAACTTTGCTTCCATGCCGTCGTTACAATTTCGGTGAAGCCAGGATGAATTCGTTATGACATAACTCTCCTTCGCATCCATGCTATCAATGTCGTAGTTGTTGCAAGGATAGCATATCAACTATTCTCGAGCGCGAGGATTGTGATTGCTTCCTGTCGAGCGAGAGAAGGAAATTCTGATGAGATTTCTGAGTGCCGAGCTAACGCAGAAAAATGCTTAGACGGGAGTGCTGTTCAGAGGAAGATCCGATCGCGATCGATCGCGGCGCTGGTACCGAACGTCACGTGATCCAAATTGAAGCTTTGAGAACGCGGCAGCCTGCCTGTCCGGGCGGCAAAATGTCAGCCACCCTTGGGAAGAGACAAAGAACGAACGAAGCACAAGATCGTTCATGTCTGGTGAAGAGATAGGGCAGGACAAGGAGCGTGGTCGAAAAAATAACAATCGAAGAAATGGCGAGTGAGAGTGGACGCGTCTCCGTGCCAGAGCCGAGCTTGAGAGGCAAGCGCAAGCGTGGAGCACGGGCCACGTCTTGCTGGACGAATTTTGCCAGCGCCGCAGCACTCAAAACCGCGAGACCTCCTCGCATGACGTCGGTTCGCTCTTTCCTTCGTCATAGCACACCTGCCTTTCTACACTGCGTATACGGTGTTTCGCGTGCGCGGTCACGTTGCGGTCGTACCAAAGGAGCATTATCGAAGACTTGTTAATATTTTGGCCCGCACTCAATAATCACCATTGGTTTCGGGCTCTGTGTTTCGCACAAACCGCAGCATCATCGACGCGCCTCCTTGTTTGAATCGGACATTGCGTCACGCAGAAGCAGCACCAGAGGCGAAGGCCATCGACAGGCCTGATATTCCATCACGAGACTCGAGGACTCCAGTGCAAGGTACGTTATTTTCCGTCTGAAAGGCGCGCAGTCGTCCTGCAATGGCTGCAGCGGTGTTCACACGTCGCTGGTCGAATTGCGACAATGGTATGGGTCGCCACTCGCAGTCGCATACTGCAGAAGTGCTCTCTTGGCGTCACCGCATCGCCATCCATCGACCTGTGCAGTCGCATCGAGTCGCCAGTATCATTACTGTGTGTTGTGGTGTCGATAAGGATACTGACATTCTCTGGTAGGGAAGAGAAACATTGTACACAATTGAGTGTGGCGGAGAGGAAGGAGAGTCAAAAGCAGACGATCAACGCCCGCCCAGCCCAGATACATCATCATCACCAGTGACGTAGGCGCAATGGCGACCTCGATTGCAACACGCTCCTCCGCTACCAATTCACCGCATCTCAATGCCAACAAGAGCCAGACAGCATCGCCGCGCTCTAATCGCACGTCGTTGCAGAATTCAGGTATGTCGCTGTCCATCTCCTTCCGCTGTCGTCTTGCGACCTGCCACGCAGCCATTGTCTGCCTTCTTGCACTTCCTATCGCAATGATGGCATAGCGCCTGTCGCAGTCGATCGCATCAATGCGCAGAGGGTCGTTGCTGACTGTGCACCAGATTCAGTGAAGAAGGAAGGAGAGGCGAAGCCAGGTTCGTCGTCACTGCTCTTTGCGACAATATGCCAAGTGCAACCATGCATTACTAACCCGATAACAGAAACGTCTGTTCCTACTATCAAGCAACCAGACGACGCCGACAACAAGGAGAACAACGCTGCACCCACCAATGCGCCCCTCGCTCCACCACCAAAACCTACGCAGAACGGGGACGGCGACTACTTTGGAAACGCACATCTCTCGAAAGAGCCGAACCCATTCGAGAACGCCTTTGGCAACCCAGCCGAGACACCAGGCAAGACGCAGTTACCAGGTGTAACTAGCCTTACATCGCCAGCGTCGCTTTTACCTGGCAATACACCCGGCTGGCCCGGTTCTCTTCGTCAAGGTCCACTGAGTCCTGCTATGCTTACCGGCCCAACTGGATCGAACGACTATTTCAACAGCGATCACCATTTTGCTGGAAGCTTTCCGACTCCCAACGAGTCGTCGCTCCGCACTGGCTTGACTCCTGGCGGTGGCGGGTCTATGTTCCCGCAGCCATCGCCTAACTCTCAAGCACTTTACAACCAACTGCAGAGTGGAGGAGCCACGCCTGGTACTTTAGACTTCCATCGCACGGCAATGACAGCTCGAGCGCAGACACAAGCCAACAACTACATTGGCTCACATCCTGCAACAAGCCAGGCGCAACAAAACCCAAACATCCAGCCCGACCTCGACAGCAAGCCATACAACCCGAATGCGAGTACACAACAAGATAACCAAGATCCATTCGGTTCGCATCAAAGCAACGAGGCTGCCAACGGTCTATTTATGCTAGCACAAGCTGGTGGTCAGCAGCGGAATGCGCAAAGTTATACAATGGCCCCACAGCAACCAGGCTATCAACAAACAGTACAAGACAGCCGTGGTGGAAATAAGGCAAGTATCGGCAGCAATATTTCAGGTAGCACGGAAGGAGTCGACCAGTACTCCGAGGAAGATACCAAGTCCAACTCTCGCAACACACGCGGCAAGAAGGGCGCTGCTGGAAAGGCTGCCAACGGCAAGCGGAAAGCCGAAGAGACACCAGCCAAGGGACCTGCGAACAAGAAGGGCCGCGGAGCTAACGCCATGTCGGAAGAACCTGACGATATGGATGGTAGCCCCGAAGGCGATGACGACAATATGGATGACAAGGGCAAGAAGATGACAGATGAGGAGAAGCGCAAGAACTTCCTTGAGCGAAATCGGTAGGTGTCCGTTGCAACTCACGAACCTTACTTCTGCTAACGTATGACAGTGTCGCCGCCTTGAAGTGTCGACAACGTAAGAAGCAGTGGCTGGCAAACTTGCAGCAGAAGGTCGAGATCTTCAGTACAGAGAACGATGCACTGGCCGCAACTGTTACTCAGCTTCGTGAGGAAATCGTCGGCCTCAAGACTTTACTACTGGCGCATAAGGACTGTCCGGTCTCACAAGCACAGGGTATCTCAGGAATGGCTATGCAACAAATAGCCGGCGATACTCAGCACTATGCGAACCCATATGGCATGATGGGCCAGGGCGGCCCGGGGATGGCACAGCAAGGCCAGATGCCTCAGGGACAGTTACAGAGGAGGTAATAGGATCTTGTCTCTCAGGCATCGGTGGGCACCTTGCTGACACACAAAACAGCTAGGAGCCTTCTGACTCCCTTGATCACTCCAATTACGGCGTTGCACCCAGCATAGAGTCGCCTTCAAGATACTTAAACATGTCCGACTCATCGCAGGTCGGCAGCCATGGTCATCCTCAGAGACCTTGGTTAGGCTAGCCAAGCGTGGGAGCATGGACTATTTGTAGTTTGACCTGTACATGACATTTGTGTATTAGCTTTGAGATGCGTCGGGTGCGGAAATTTTGTTACGACTGATGGGAGTCCGGCGTTACCAGAGAAGAAATGGGTGGTCTATGTGGCATTTCCTGGAAGGGAGACGAAGTGTCTGGACAGGATCTTAGGCACATGCTACGATACTATGAGTGAGCCAAAACAAAATAATTTATATTCAAGCCTGTCATTGTCCATCCATTCTTTCTCTCACTTTCATCGTCACTGTTTACGTTCAAACTTCCCAATTCGTGTTTCACATGCTCGAGTCCACCTGCCCCGCAAAAGCGCGTTCTCCGCAAAACAACACTCGAAACATTCGCGTCACCTTCGGCGCTGTACCATATCAGTCCCCATCTTTGCAATGCGACCAGAGCGTAATGTCGAAATCACAAGAAGAGCGCATCGAAAGCGCAATTCAGTCATTGCTAGAACGCCTTGTGCCCGCACAACAACCCGGCGAAGCTGAAGAGCGCGCCGACCAAAGATGGGAAGACGCAAACACCGAAACGACTGAAATCCTCGCGAGCGCGCCGAAAAGTCAGCTTCCCGTCGACGACGTGAATCAAGCAGCGGACTTGATACGGGCCAAGCTCCTGCGCGAAAATGCAAGTCCTGAGAAGGCGGCAGTGTTCAGCAATCTGTATTCACGATTGCTTTCGCAGCCGGTGCTGAATAACAAATGGCATATTCTCTTCTTCTTGCTGAAAGTAAGCGAGAGCGAGCAGACTAACGGGTACGGGCATGATGAGCATGGGCAGGAGGCAGGCATGCCGCAAGTGGACCAATCCATCGAACAGCAGGATAGCGAAGCCGAGCTCTACGAGGAGAAGAATGAGGTCTTCGACGAGGCATTTGCTAGGAACGGTCTTCCAAGGGTACCGACAGACAGCGCAAGCACTCGGACGCCCACAAGAGATAGGGAGAAGCCTGTGCCGACAAGACCGCGTACTCAACAGACACAAGCGGCTTCTGCTCCCATGTCGGATCCTCAGCCTAGAAAAGCGATGGACGGGCTGGAGCCTGCGGAATCTGCTCTTTTGCGAGATCTGCCCTTCACCTTGCAAGGCTTGTCATCGACGCACTTGCCTTTCGCCGACAAAAAGTCCTTGCAGCTGCCTACAACGTTGCCTGTGCCAATTGTTGCCCTTCTCCACCAATTGGCCGAGCCCTCTCTACTGTACAAGTCGTTGGCAGAATTCATAGAGTCGCAGGAAGGCGGTCTTGTTGGTCAAAGTCTACGTTCGGCCATTGGACAGGAATTGCGGTCATATTTGAGCCTGGTCGCGACCTTGGAGGGTCAAATACGACGAGCGCTCGCACAGCTGGACGAGAATGTGCCGGATCGTGGCTTAGGCAAGGCAGGCGTGACACTGAAGCGATGCGTGGTCTGGACTCGAGAAGCGACTCTTGGTCTTCGGCTGATGAGTATGATGGTCGAAGCTGTGCGAGGCAAGAAGGGCGGCGAGCTAATTACACTCATCCACAACTTCTCATCACAGCACGGAGACCCGTTCGTACACACCTTCGCAGAAAGACTGCTCCCGCAGATCACGAAGCCCTTCTACCATATGCTGCAAGCATGGATCTATAATGGCGAGCTTGAAGACCCTCACAGAGAATTCTTCGTCATTGAGAACCACGACTACGAGGACGGCGGTGCGACCAGTGTCTGGCAGGACAAATATCGCCTGCAGGAAAACATGATACCATCGATCACTGCGCCAGATTTTGCTACGCGAGTCTACCTGATAGGCAAATCCTTGAACTTCATACGCTACGCATGTGGGGATAGCGCCTGGGTAGAGTCGTACAGCAAATCTGCGACACGAGAGCTGAAGTATGGCGACACTGCAACATTATCTTTCAGCATTGATGAGGCTTACAAAACTGTCATGGCGCGTCTGATGACACTCCTCGAATCAAAGTTTGCACTGTCGTCGCATCTCCGCGCCATGAAGAAATACCTGCTGCTAGGCCAAGGCGACTTCATAGCCTTACTCATGGAGTCATTGGCACAAAATCTGGATAGGCCAGCGAACAGCCAATATCGACATACCTTGACAGCACAGCTAGAGCACGCCATTCGCAATTCGAACGCCCAGCACGATAGCGCCGATGTACTTAGAAGGCTAGACGCTCGCATGCTGGAGCTAAGTCACGGCGAAATAGGCTGGGATGTGTTCACTCTCGAGTATCGCGTTGATGCTCCTCTAGACGTCATTGTCACGCCCTGGGCAGGCAGACAATATCTCAAGGTATTCAACTTTCTCTGGCGTGTCAAGCGCGTCGAGTTCGCTCTGTCCTCGACATGGCGACGGTTGCAGACTGGTGCTCGCGGCGTTTTGGGTGCGGTTGGCGATAAACTCGGAGCCGATTGGAAGGTCGCAAGGGGACGTCTCGCAGAAATGATTCATTTCATCGATCAATTGCAGTACTATGTCCTCTTCGAGGTCATCGAGAAAGGATGGGCTGATCTGCAAAAGAACATTCGCAAGCCGGAAGCCACGCTGGACACACTCATTGACGCCCACACAGAGTACCTCCGCAACATCACCCGGAAAGGATTGCTGGGCGCTTCCGGCATGGTCGGTCTCGACTTCACTACTCAATTGCATGAACTTTTCAAACTGATGCTCGCATACCGCGATGCGCTGGACAGCCTCTACTCTTACAGCGTGGCAGAGTTTACTCGGCGTCAGGATTTGGCCGCCCGGATCGAAACACGTACCAGAGCCGGAAGATGGGGCATCACCGAGGCAGACGAGGACACAGCGCAACAATCACCACTCTTTCCCAGCTCCAGCTCTACGCGGTCCAGACTACGCGAGCGTGAGACTGATTCCCCAATCCCGCCTCTACTGCCGCTGCGGGGAGGCCTTGAAGGCGAGCGGAATATGCTAGCGGCACTTCGACAACGCTTGAAAAGCCTAGAAGTGGACTTCAAGAGCAAAGTCAATATATTGCTTGGTGACTTGGCGTATCAACCCGATAGCGACATGCGATTCTTGGCAATCGCTATGAACTTTAATGATGTGTATGCACCAGCTAAGAGACGGAGAGTGAAGCCAGGACCCGAGAAGGACAAGAATACCATGAGAACAGCAAGTATTGCTACGACCGCCACGACCGCGAGAGCTAGTATCAGAGGTGAAGATGCCAATAAGGCCTAATCAGGCTCTTTCGGCACGCAGGCACCCCCGGTTTGATGCTATGTGATAGGTTGCGAGCATCCTGAAGAGGCGCATAGTGTTATCTAAGCATATGCTGAATGAGGACTGACATATGACCAAAGCAAGCGAGTTTCAGCATTGTTCGCTTCTGTGTGATCAACTCCAATATGCTCATAGGTCTGCTGTAGAGCTCCTGTTACAAGAGCCCCGCAAACACGACTAGCGCGGACATGTCAAACCGCGCGACTCTACTTCTCTCGCAGCACTCGAATAGCTCCCGAAACAACAAGCCGTATTCTCGCATAGCTGCCTTGTCCGAGGTTGGACATGGGCGGGGCCTGCGATGTGGCTTCCACGCCGCTTATCGTTTACCAACAATAAGGTGTGAACATCAAGGTCGGAATGCAGGAGTTTCCGAGTGCCTGATGTTGATGTGTACTTGATATGTTGCAGATCGGTCGACATCACGAATCTCTGTCCAGAGACTTCTAAGCATCGAGACATTATCATCAGAGACACTCGATCATACCAAATATGCCGCACGTTCAAGAGCCGGGCATGCAGGTGCCTGATCATCCACAATGCGAGCCACAGAAGATCCGCATCATTCACGTAGGGATGGGTGCTGCTGGTATGCTTTGTGCATACAAAGCACGGAAGATGTTGACGAATTATGAGCTGGTGTGTTATGAGAAGAACGATAGTGTAGGAGGTACTTGGTATGAGAATAGGTATCCTGGGTAAGATCACCCATCTCGAGGAATACTTTGGCAACCTCGCTGATATACATGTCCATTGTCACATTACAGATGTGCTTGCGACATCCCAGCACATACATACACCATCCCATTTTATCCTAATCCAGATTGGAGCGGCTACTATGCCTACGCCCCAGAAATCCAACAATACTTCCTGAAATTCTTTCATGAGAATCATCTCGAACCCTACGTCGTAACAAACACCGAAGTCATCTCTGCCGAATGGGATGACCTGAAAGGTATCTGGAACGTCGAACTCAAGAATCGTAAGACCGATCAGACCTTTTTCGACACCTGTAACATCCTCATCAACGGCTCCGGTGTCCTAACAAAATGGAAATGGCCAAAGATCGAAGGCCTTCACGACTTTCAAGGCACCCTCGTCCATTCCGCAAACTGGCCCAAAGAAGACATCGACCTTACTGGCAAGCGAGTCGCAGTGATAGGGACAGGAAGTTCTTCGATCCAAATCGTCTCCAACATCGCAGACAACGTCGACAAATTGAGCGTCTTCATGCGAAACGTCACATACATCGCTCCACAATTCGGTGCCAACATCACAAACACTGAAGCAGACCCAGAAGCTCAAGATCCTGCTGCTGCAGGAAAACATCAGTATACCGAAAAAGAGAAGACTCGGTTCCGAGAAGATCCAGAATACTTACAAGACTATCGAACAAGAATGGAGAAATCCTTTGCAGCGGGTTGGGATATGTTTTATCGTGGCTCGGAACTAAATCTTAAATTCAAAGAATTCGTACAACATTCCATGAGAGAACGACTCAGAGACCGAGAAGATCTCAAAGAAAAGATCATTCCAGATTGGAGTCCTGGATGTCGTCGACTCACACCAGGCGAAGGATATCTCGAAGCGTTGACGAAGGAGAATGTTGATGTGATTTGGGGCGAGATCGACAGAGTTACTGAGCGAGGCCTCATCCCCTCATCAACAGGCCAAGAAATCGAGGTGGATGTCCTAATCTGCGCTACAGGTTTCGACGTTCAATTCCTTCCACACTTCCGCCTCACCGGTCTCGGTGGACGTATTATGCAAGAACAAAAAGACCCCAACATCTACGCATCGATTGCACACCCTGGGTTTCCGAATTATTTTGTCGTGAACGGACCTAGAGGGAACTGGGGTCAGGGTTGTGCTTTACCTTCTCATGAAACGCAGATGGAGTATATAATCCAGTGTGCCAGGAAGATGCAAGAGGATCAGATTAAGTCAATGTTTCCGAAACAGAAAGTGACGGATCAGTTGAATGAGTATATGGATGCTTGGCATGCGAAGCATTCGATTTGGAGCGAGGATTGCAAGTCTTGGTGAGTTGATGCCATACCTTATGCTTACTCTTTAAATGCTGACGACTTTGGGTACTTTTAGGTACAAGGAGAACACGAAAGATGGAAGAGTCTACATCTGGCCCGGGAGTATGTTACATCACCTAAAGTTCCTGAAGAGACCTCGATTTGAGCATTTTGAGATCGAATACAAGGATCCAGATAACATTTTCGCATTTCTCGGAGATGGTAGGACGATTGGGCAGGTAAAATATGGGCCTGATGTTCCTGTGCCATATATCAGGAATCGAGAAGAGGAGATTTGGGATATTGAGTGACCTCGTAGATGCAATCAACATAAATGTTATCGATCTTCTGGTATTCGATTATAGTATTCCCACATGCCTTCAACGTACTCCCAGAGTGTGAGATCGTACTGACGATATTCCGTGGGCTTGTATACCCTTTCACCGACCCTTGCGTAAGAGCCTGCGATGGTTCTGTCGTCCGTTTCTGATACGAAAACGAACCGTTCTTCTCCAAGAAAGTTGACCCAACGTGAGGTAAGAGGTACGCCTGTATAAAAGCACTCCACTGGTGGCCACAGCCGCGTTCGGATCTCTCGCGTTTCATGAGCGAGATCTGCCTGTTTCTGCGGGTCTTGCCTGCTCTTAAGCAGCTGGCCCAGATCTTCCTGTTTGTCATCAGGAACACAAGCCGACAAAGACCCACGAAGCTGGATCGCGCGCTCTTCATTGCTGTTGTCAAATGCTGAAAGTCCATCTCCTAGGATGAAGTCGTTTCCGTCAAGGACTTTGATCGTCATCCAGATGCGCTCTTTCATGCGCTCTGACAGCTCGCGCTTGGCAAATTTGTCTATTACGAACGTCCAGATGCTCTCCATTGTCCTCCGGTCCACGCCGTGCTCAACCATGAATTTCAATAGATCCAGATCAATGCCCAGAGCATCTTGCGATTTTGGCCTATTAGCAGACGAGCCAGTGGCAGCATTCCAGGCGCGGCTGACGACCTCATAGTTCGCGAGAAGTTGTGGCCATTTTCCCACCAGTGCCTTGAAATACGACAAGCAGTGGTGGTTCAGCGCGGTCTTCAAAAGGGACTCCAGATTGGCGTAATTGCAGAGAACATCACCCAGAGCGAGATCATCGTGTTTATGTCGAATTTGGTAAGCACATACATTTTCCTGGGCAAAGGCAGCTGCATCGTCCAGCGCGCCGATGATCCGTGCGTCGGATGTCCTTTGCAAAGCCTCACTGCTCACAGCAGCTTCCCAGAGCGGGTGACTGAAGACCCCTTGCCAGGGTTCCTTGCCGCAATTAGGTCCAACGAGCTTGCAATTGGCCAGAATCAGCTTCAGCGGAAAGTCATCGTCGTCAAAGTATTGTGGAGTGCGGCCTCGAAGCGAGTTATGAATTTCCTCTGACCGCAAAAAGTCGAAGACTGTTCGGTGCGAGAATGAGACTGTGCGCCCTGACGACATATGCAAGAGACCGCCGCATGAAGCATTGAGCCGACTCGCAACGGACGCCTTCATCTGCTGAAGCTGGAAAGGATCCAGTCGCTGCAGTGGCATTTCGAAAACTGAGTCGGAGTCCGAGAGGTACTTGGTCTCCATGAGTAGCCAGAAGTAGGACCAGCTCATCAGCTCGGAATCTCCGTCAGTATGAAGGGTGCTGCGGTCGAGATAAGACGAGCCAAACTTTGCAGTAGTAGCTAATAGGGCCAATTGTAGGGCACATGCCGTTATTGAACCCTCTCGCCATGTCGGCGGAATTCTGTCGTAGATCATAGTGCGTAAGTATGTGGAGAGTTCCGCCGGAAATTCCTCAAGGCAGGTTTGTAGGTCCTCTGCAGAAGCTCCCAATGCGAGACGTTCGCACATAGACGCCACAACAAGACGGGTCCAAAGAAACACGCCCGACGCTTTATCAGCTATGGATCCTGCTATTGTTGAGATGTTCGAAGAGGTCAGCGTTGTGCCAGGGTCGGCGAGTTCAAGTGCTTCCGTCAATTGAGTCCTAGAGAATGTCTTCATGTCTTCATATGTGAGGTCCTCGAGCAGAATTCGGCTGTGAATGGACCGAAACAGCCGACTAAACGTCTCCCACGGTCGACTGGCTACGCATATCTTCACATTTTCCGATGAGGCCAGCTCAAGAAGTCTTTTGGAGAATTGTAACTGTGAATCATGAGGGTGATATTCGTCCAGTCCATCCATGAAGAAGCAGCAAGCGAAGTCACTTCCACCAACAAGACTCTGTAGGCAAGACCATAACTCAGCCATGGAGAAAGGACGCGGATTTCCCTTGGTGTGATTCCAGCGGGCAGGCGAGACAATCTTCGATATGATCTCGGGATCGCGTTGACAGACTTGATATAGGAGCCCCCGTAGCAGGCCCTCGAAGGACTTCTGTATCACCGTGCCGGGAAACCAGAAAAAGTGGTGGGCAACTATGAGGTTTCGTGCACCAGCCCATGTTTCCAATAAGCTCGTTGTCTGATCGCTATCACCAATCATTTTCATTAGCGTCGATTTTCCCGAGCCTGCTTTCCCTGAGATCCAGAAAAAGCGGTTCTCTGATTCTTCGCTGAGCCAGGTGGAGAAAGCGCTCTTGTCCTTTGGATCAAGGATCCAGTCATATGTCTCTTTGGCGGCTTCCGGAATCTCCTGTCGTCTGTCTTCCATCCCAGGGTACGCCAAGGTCTGCAGAACTCTTTGTACTTTGATACCATCTTCGGGTGGGCCATGATAATTGATGATCTGATTTCCATAGACGTGTCCGTTATGTTGCACGGCGAAGTCGCCAGCCTGTATGTTAGAGTAGACATTCTGAGGAGGATCAAGCGTGCGCATGTCCATACAAATGTGACGAGCAGAGGCCTCTATACATGTTGGAAGAACTATCACAGATTTGAGCGTATCAGTCTGCAAGATGAAGTGCCTTCAGCGTTCGCTCCCTCGGCCCCTCGTCACGCTCCCAGGCCGCCAGCGTGGCTGCGCTGGCACAGCCTCGAAAGGCGTCCGCGAACCGCCATCTGTGAGAGAGGGTTGATGTATGAGCCGATGACTGATCTGTGGTAGAAGCAGGTGCTGTAAACAAAATAGAGCGAGTGCGAGTGCAAGTAGAGAAAGAGCAATGGAATCGCTGACTATTCTAGCTTGCAAAAGGCTTAGGACAAATTCGGGGCGGGATTCGAGCCCTACCTACCTAGTTCTTAACCTATTAACCAACATTATTATTATATGTTTAGACACGCGTTTTATACGTAGAATGTACTATAATATTATCCTTGAGACTTAGTCTAATAGTAGAGATAGTATTACTATAGAATCTAATAATATTTCTAGTAGTCTACCTATAGAGTCTTTTTAGCTTCCTAAACCGCCTTTATTTATATAACCCGACTTTGTACGCTAATCTATACAACTAAATATACCCTTTCTACCTAATACTATCCCTTTTAATAAATAAGTATATCGTTAAGAATAATATAGTCTATATACTATAGATCTATTTAATAATCTATCTACTTAATCTAATAGTATTTCTTAGAGCTAGTTCTTAAGATCTATATATAATAAGGACGATAATAACGACGA